>JANHFO010009659.1:231279-247061 GCA_032468095.1 Pareas carinatus | reverse complement strand
AAAAAAAAATTTTTAAGTCCCACCACTGACCTGGTACTTGGGATCAATGTCCCCGGTAATTATATTGCCTTGTTCTAGCCACTGCTACCAGTTGTTTCTCCTTCCTTTCTTACACACGAAAATAATTGATCCAATTTTTCTTGCCAGAGCACATCAAATGAAATATAAATTTCCCCTTAAATTATGTTTCCATAAATATCCTGAAATTGCAATCTGGACCATGCTTCAGAAGGCCTTCCAGTCTCGAGTAAGAGTTCCTCTTTCTTTTGCCTGCACCAACCCTTATTCATTATGCTTTAACTCTAGAAAATAGCTAAGTGGTCTATCAAAACATCACAAGGAAAGAGCCAATTGAAACCAAACTTGAAATTACTAATTTCTTCTTAAAAGAAAGTTCCATCACTCAAAACTGAAGGCAATTTTGGTGAACCTTCAGATCATGTTCTTGTTCTAACATGGGGGGCCTTGTTGTCATGGAAGCAATTGACGTGTTTGACCAGGCCCCTCAAATTTAGGAATAGGTATGACTAAATAGCAATTCATTCATATGTAATTCCTCCATGTCGATGGTTGAATTGACAACTGCATGCAAAGTTTTTATGTGTATCTGAGAAACTGTTATCTCAAATGATGCTTCTCAAAAGCAGAGGACATTTGGATCCATTCACATCACAACCATGTCCTGAAAACATTTTTCCTCCTTGTGCTTCATATCATCCTTATTCCATAAGTGAGGATAAATCATCCTTAGCTCCACTGGATTTAAAGTAGTATCCCCTCCCCCTATTCTGACTCCCTACTTCAAGGAGTACACAGCATGTAATGCTTGGAGGAGAGTTGAATAATTGGTGTAATGGTATATGGGAATGTCTTTGGGGGAATGGAGTTGCTGCCTAGAGTAGAATCAGATAAGAGAGGGCTTAGCCTGCAGCTGCATAATAGCTGGAGGAAGAAAAGTCCTCCTTTCCAAGTTCTCGGGAGATGTGTATGTTCAGAATTATAAGATTCTGTTAATATAGCCTTACAATAAAAAACTGACTCATCTGGTCACGCTTCCAGTCTGATCTAACTGTAAAGGCTGGCATCCACATATTGGCTGGTGAATTCTGGGAGTTGAAGTCCACACATCTTAAAGTCATCGAGGCTAAGAAACACTGGGCTCTCCTAAGTGCTCTCACTTAGGAAGGAGAATCCTTAGAGACGAACCCTGGCACCTCCATTTCCTCTTAAGCCTTCAAGTGGCAGAAGCATCCTTATCAAAAACCTCTTCCAACATTTAGTACAAAGAGGCAATCAATAAGAATGGGGTGGAGGGGGACACAGACTCTACCACCATTTGTGAGTTAATGAGACATTTCTCCAATCTCTGTGCTCCTGTTGACTGAGCAAGGCCTGTGGTCATCACCATCATCTACAAAACTTGCTTCTTGGAGGCAACAAAGGATGGCAATATTTTGACCATGTCTCCAACCCACCTTAAAAAAACATGGAATGTCTCCATCCAATCGATCGGTGGGGTTTTGAATATCGTGTTCTCTGCATTGCAGAGTCTTTCTTTATGCTATGCCTTGGCAAGTGGCCAGCCCTTTCCACTTTTAGAAGAATTAATGCCTCTCCCATCAGATCGTTTTTATCTCATGACTCTTCTCTCCCTCCCCCATTCAGGAGAATTTAGGTTAGTTAATTATCAGCCTCACTTTATTTGATTAGGCTCAACCTTGCCAAACTACAAGTAGCTTTTGATTTCTCTGCAAGGGCACAATAAAGCAGGAGCATAGAGGGGGACGGGACTGTGTTTTATTTGAGGTTATTAATCTATGAGGATTAGGCATAAAAGAGTGAAATCTCCACTGAGATTTCACAGAAAACACTGGATACTCCCAGGATAGTCAGTCTCCTACCACATCTACTTGATAGGGTTGCAATAAACGCAGTTTTTCAGATGGATCAATTTTGCATTTGTTTCCAGAGTTTCTCCGGACTAAAGACAGGCTGTAAATGTTGTTGAACTTAAGTCTGAGACAAGTGGTCGTTTCAAGTTAGATAATGTCCTCCTTTGTCCTACTCTGTTGGTTTGGCTTCCCTTTTCCAGATTAAATTAAAGCAGGATTTTGTATCTCGTATTGAAACCATGGACCTCTAACCCTAATGCATCAGCGACAGCGATCGCACATACTTTATTATAAAGGGCAGTCCTTTACTTCAGAAAGCTATCCTTTAGATTTATTTAGTTATTTTCGTGGTTTCGCTCTTGAATTTTCTACTGTGAAGCAAATTGTAAACAAACATTGCTATCCTTATGAACCTCTTTCAGATTTCCCCCTTTTTCATCCTTGTCCTTTATTTTTTTCTAAGAAACTGCGGTCCTTGTATGCCACTGAGCATAAATGCTACAGTCAAGAAGGAAAATGAAAGCTAAGTTTGACTTCTTGCATTTAAAATGCACCCCTTTGCAAATACAAGTAGCAGCTGCTGGAATGAGGGATGTTGGCAATTAGAGACTAACTTTTTCTTCCATTGCTGAACAATTGTTTTCCTTCTAACCCAGTGTTTTTCAAACTTGGCAACTTTAAGACATGTGGGCTTCAACTCTCAGAATTCTGGCTAGGGAATTCCCAGGAGATGACGTCCACCTCTTAAAGTTGCCATGTTGGAGAAACATTTTCCTAATTGCACTGATGGAAAAAAAATCATTAGTACCAATAAGCAACAATGAGAATCCTTGAGGTTCTCTAAGCCTGATTGTTTGCCTGCAAATATTACCTGACTAGTCAACAACATTGATAGTGAATGTGGGATTCACACCCTCTTTCGATAAAGTAACTCATCCTGCCGGTGTTATAGGGTTGTGGGTCTTCTCTTTTGCAATTCCTTGATTAGGGTATTGTTTTGAGCTTGTTTGTCTGCTTGCTTGTTTCCTTAGTAATCTTGTCTGTCAACTATAGCCTTATGATTGTAATCACAGTTTGTCAATTATAGCCTCTATGTAAGTATAGAGCATGTACACCGGAGACAAATTCCTTATGTGTCCAGACACACTTGGCAAATAAATTCTAATTCTAATTCCTTAGTTATGGTATTGTTAGGTGTTGCGATGTTAACTTACTACTTTTTCCAGAGCTGGCAAGATTGAAGAGCTCTCTGGGCTACATGGGCCGAGCTGATTGGCCCAGACATGCCCAAAGCGCCAAGTATAAAAGCCAGTGCGGGCTTTTTGCCACTGCTGTCAGTTCTCAGAGCATTCTGAAGTTAAATAAAGATTGGTTTGTTTTGGAAACTCTTAAGTGTGGGTCCTCGTTATTGTGTAGAGTGTCCCATTTTAGGATTTCAAGCAGAAAACAATATCAAGGCATTACCAAGGAGAAGGCCATACCTTGAATTACCTCCAGAGATCTGGACCATCCCCACCCTAATCGCCTTTCGAAAGACTTTGAAGACCTGGCTTTTCTGGCAGGCTTGGGGTCATTGATCTCGCTTGGTGATCTGGCGAGATCCGGCCATGAATGGTGTGTGAGTGTGTTTAAAAGATTTTTAAATGTTTTAAAATATTTTTTAATGTACTGGGTTGTGAGCCGCCCTGGGTCCTTGTAGAGGGGCAGCATACAAGTTAAAGTAAGTAAGTAAGTAAGTAAGTAAGTAAGTAAGTAAGTAAGTAAGTAAGTAAGTAAGTAAGTAAATAATACCCCCAGGGCAAGCTACTGTATAGAAACAAGGAGCGAGCCCCACACTCCCTAGCACTGATGATGTTATGTAGTCAGGTAATGAAATATCTGCAAGAAAACAACCCAGCTCAGAGCAGTGAGAACCCTACAGCTCAACCCTGTGTTTCATATTCATAACAGGCAGCAATTTCAGCCATTTTTTTCAAGCATTCCCCCCTTCTTACTGTTGCAATTCTAATCATTGCACATGTACCCTGCCAACAACCACTTGTGTTTTCAAACTGAACACGAAATTTAAAGATGCATCTTATATCACGCCTGCTTAGGCTCGGCTTTCCTTAAGACAAACATTCCTTGAATTTGAAAGCTTCTCTCACTTATATCCTTTAGCCCCTGCTCTCTGAATCCATGACGCACACCTTCCTTTGCTGCTTCTTTCAGCTTTGCTCTGCCAGTCACCTCCAGCAAAAACAACCTTGGGTGCCCCCCCCCATTGTCTCATCCCCCAACAGTCCAGCTGTTGTCATTATGAAAGCGTTTGACTCTGTCTGGGTGACAGCAGCTCCCAATCTGTCCATCCTCCAGAGGGACCCAAAAAATGGCATCACAGTCTTTTAAAAGTAGCCAGAAGGGAACTTGATTCCCCTTCAACCATTAAAATCAAAGGTGTTTCCAGATGTCCCTTCTTCCAATTAGTAGTACTTCTTAGCAAGCCAAAGTGGAGAAAATCGGGACATCATCACCCAGAACTAATCATCTGTTCATTAGTGTGTTCCTCAGACAAGGCCAAGATAAATCAAATGTCCCCAGGAAAAGGAGCCCTTTTCCCCCCTACATTGTTTATCTGCTGCTAATCATTTATGCTCACAAGGTTGCTGGATAAGCTAAAACTGTGTTTCTCAACCCAAATGAGAACCCATTATTTTATCTTTTCTTTTACAAGGAACACTATCTTGTTTTCCTGAGGTCCACATATTTTTGACAGGACACGTTTAATGGCTAAGTGCTTCAAAACTTTATTGTCCAGCCCTCACAACAACCCTGTGAGGTAGGTCTCGTTCCTACCCAAAAGGTGAAGAATTGGGTTGACCAAAGTGACTCACCAAAGGCCCCAAGCAGCATTCCCCAGCCTGGTACATTCTAACTGTTTAGGCACATCATGGCCTCACTATAGCTTCCACTGGATAGTTGGGCTTTTGGACAGCCGTTCCTCATTCCAACCCATACAAGGACACATCTGGAGGGCTCCAGGTTGTGGAAGGCTCACCTATAGTCAGGTGACAGGACTAGGATTCTTGAGACTCACCTTTGCTCAACTCAACTCTACCCCCTATCTACTGAAACTATAGTCATTTCCTAGTTTCTCTTTTAGAATCCAATTCTACACAGGTTAGAACGCTAACAAGGCAATTTAAAATATTTATCTTCTAGCCCTGAAATCTGTAGAGGTATCTTTCCCAAATTCAGAAACAATTCCACTTTAGTCAGCTTCTTGTGTTGTGAGATGCAGGAAGACTGAACCCCCATGGAAGAGGAATTTCCTGACATGCAACGGGGCTCAGTTTCTATCCCTGCCTTAACTAGAGTCTATTCTTTGGCTCCAGTTAAGGGCCCAAGGAGGACAAGGGATCTCTTAGCGCAATCAAAGCTGAGTTAACCATCCAAACTCTCACACTTGGCATCAAGCATCACTCCTGTTCCTATTGGAAGGCTGTGTGTTTTGAGTCATTCTGTCCCTTCCGGGAGTGAATCCAAAAGAGGGAGATAGGTCCCAAACTCTAACCTATGTCATTTTGGGGCCTGCTTTATCCGATCCAGCAAAAAGAGCCATTGGAGAAATTGCAGGTAGGACTGCTCTGCTGGGATTGGCTGCTTTGACTGTGTTGTAGTGAGCCACTTAGTGGGAGAGGAACATGCACTAGAAGATAAAGAGAGAGCTTTGCTATTCCATACTGCTGAACAGGCAGGCAGGGGGAGGACCAGGGAAAGAGTCCCTATGTTATTTTATTGACATTCTTCAGAAAAAAGGTACCTTGACATATCAGTGGTAAAAGTTCTAATTCAGTGAAGTTATGGTTTTATTAGGGCTGGAGAGTGGAAATTGGAAGCATCCAAAATATGATCTTTTGTCTTTAGTTTAGAGCAGCTCAAGTCCCTTCTGTTGCTTCTGAATCATCTTTGTCATCGCTATCATCTTCATGCTATCACTGGGTGCACGCATGGCCTTCAGCCCTTGCCAGATCAAAAAAGGCACTCCAACGTATCATGTGCTACATCACATTCTAGCACTTGTTGGAAGTCATTGATCTCAGGAGCTTTTGGTTTGATCATCCATGGTCCCAGTTTGCTGTTCCTTGCAGCCATATTGCTTTATTTACAATTGGCTGGAAGTCTTGTGCTTCCTTGTCTGCAATCTCGGGATGCTATATTAGGAAGCCACTCTTACTAAAACATGGCTAGTTTGTGTAGGGTGTATAAATGTGTGTGTGCCTATGTGTTCTACAAAAATAGTGTTTAATAATTTAATTTAATTTAATTTTCTTTTAAATTGTTTTTAATATGTACTGTATTCTATTTGTATTTTAATTGTTGCCTGTAAGCCGCCCTGAGTCCCCTTGGGGAGAAGGGCGGGATATAAATACGAAATAAATAAATAAATAAATAAATAAATAATATCCTTAAGATAACAAATTGCACTCTATAGACTAGAAGCCTGAAACTAGAGACATTTCAACTGCTTTCATACTTCTTTCCTGCTTACCTATATTTATTTTGTGGTGTACTGCTACTCTGCAGTTATTGACCAGAACTGTCCTCCTTTCTCACCTTCACATAACCCTAAGGAGGGTCATTAAAAAAAAATCTCCTCCAAAATGTTTTGGAAGATCATATTGAAGCCCTATACAGAGGATATATTTACACATACTTCCACCAGGTAAAGCAACGAGACAACGATTCCCAAATCACATGAGCCGAAGAGGCAAAGCATCTTGGTAAAATTAAGTTATAGTATATCAGAAACAGTAATCACTTAATTGTAATAAAGTCAAAAAATTCTTGCTATAGCTTTCATTTCATCCGCTTTCTTTTGAAAAAAGACCAGAATTCAACCAAAGTTAACTTGTTTCCTATGCAGAAATTTCCAAATTCAATTTCTAGCTTTAGCTAAACCTCTTCCTGAAACCCCTAACAGTTGCAGTGACTAAGAGTGAATAATAATTGGTAAAAGTAACCAAAGATCCAGCTTAATACATATCTCTTGCCTTTTTATGGAAATCAAGACAAGAGCTCTTACTAGTTTAGTTAACTAGTGTGGGGAAAGCTCAAAGTCAGAAGCACATTTTTATTCCCAAGGAAGTTCAACAATTAATTAGACTGGCCTTCCCCACCTGTTACTCTCTCCAGATGTGTAGAAATATTTCTATCATCCCCATTGGCTGGGCAGAATGAGAATGATTGTCTAATTCAATTGGAGAGAATCTGGTAAATCAGACTGGGTTAAGCAATAAATGTGTTGGTTAGTATATATATATACACACACACACACATGTATGTATGTATGTATGTATATATGTATGTATGTATGTATGTATGTATGTTTGTTTTCCAGGAAGAGAAATGAGATGTCTATTGAATCCAGAGATATTTTTGTAAAAAAAGATATGATGTTAGAGGGTGGTTTCACAGAATGCCTGCTTCCACTGGAAGGGCTAAATTAAAAATAAAATGAAATGGGGCGGGGTGCTTTGTGGACGCAAAGATGAATGTGGAACCATCAGCCCCTCACTTTGCTCAGTCCCAAAGCAGCTGCAAAGGAATATGGCCCAGCTTTAGGCTTTTGTTTGAGTGCACACACACAAAAAAGTATATTCTAAACTATAACCCAGACCAAAAAAAATTCTTTGCCTCAAGGTATCGGGAATTTGGGAACCGCTATCATGCATTTGCCGCTGGTTCATTGCCATCATTTGATGACTACAGCACCAAGTAATGATCTCTGGCAGATCAAATGTACACACTGACCATTTCCCTATCACTTTGGGAACACTGCAGACAGTAGAGAGGTTTTTAGCTGTGGGAGCTGAGTAATAGTCATGGGAAGTATGCCATGCATATGTGACACTTGCTTAGTACTTTGATCTTTATGGGCCCCCCGCTGAGCTGATGAAAGCGCTCTCCCGCCCTCCCTACTGTTCTCTCGCTCTCATTTGTTTCACCATGAACAAAACGAAGCACGTGCCTCTTGGGTATGTCACTATCTAGTTTGGCCCTAATGCATCATATACTATGCACATACATGATGTGCTTGTTCATTGTACTCTACCCATATAGTCGCTATCCTGTTTATGAGGAGAACTGCTTCGAGTTGACCCTTCGTTAATTAAACAGAGCCAATTATTTTCAAAACCACGAACTTCAGCTCATGAAATTCCACATCTAGAAGGGACTTCCTAGTGGGAGATTGACAGGCATTATCTGGGTTAAAAAATCATCCTCCCCAAGACTATAGAGGGAAACGATGACAGTTTGATTGCTAGCATCAACATGAAAATTAAAACCGTAGGACCATTATTGTCATTCAGCCTGTCTTGTCCTCCACTCTTAGTGGGGTCATTGTTCGTTTTGTCCTTAAGAACATGCAGTGCAATGGAAATGAAGTTGCACAAATGCATGATTTTTTTTCCAAAAAAGGCTGCAACATGCTGTGAGTTGAATGTGTTTGGCTGTGTGTATGTATCTCCTTTTCGGGACCGGTTGTATAAAGCAACACTGCCACGTGAACGCACAACAGGGGCAGGCCGCTGGGATGCAACAGAAAGACTTTTTTTTTAACTTGCAAACCTCCCTTTGCAAACAAAGTAAAGTCACTGGAGAACGCGATGTGGTTTTGCAATCGGATTCAAAATTCGTCTTCAGAGCTGTCTGCTAAAAGCATCACCCGGTCTTGCATGCTGTTGAATTCTCTCTGCTGGTAGGGATAAAACAGAGAGACAACAAAAAAAAAGATAAAAAGAAAAACATCAACTACAAGGAAGACAACCGCACTTCCCCATTGTTTATTTCTTCCCTGCCTCGAAATATTCAACTACTGCAGCTTTCTTTTTCTTTTCTTTTAGTATAAGAATTACCGTAACTACAATAATTCTACAGAACCTGCAAGCTAACTAGCCCATGTTTTATTGCCAATTTTTACACATTTTTGGACTGAGGTTGGATTTCCAGGATGCATTCTCTCATAGCGTGGGTCAGATATAGTCCCTTCGTGGAGTCCCTTTGGGGAGAAGAGCGGTATAGAAATTTAAATAAAGGTAAAGATATACTGAACCGCTATTCCAAGACGATAGAAATTGGGATTAAACACTGCTAGAGTTGGAGAAGTCTGCATTCAATACTGCCTTGTGTGTGTGTGCGTGTGAGTATGCCTTTGGGTCAGTTTTTGATTCCAAGCAAAGTGTCGAGGCTTCCCAGAAGTGATTTGCCCTTACCTTCTGCACTACAGCCATCATTTGGGGGGCAAGGAAAGAACTCAAAGTCATTCCGCAGCATTTAAAGAAGGGATACCAACCTTTCGCTTATGCCTTTTAAAGCCATTTCTGCGACGGCGGTTCATGATCTTGATGCTATAAAGGGCTCCCAGGATGAAAAGGGCTCCAGCAATGCCGACGCCCACTGGGACCAGCATCCCAGACATGTATCCTGCCTAAGGAAGGAAAGATGGGAGGAGAATTGCAAGTAACCATCAGGTCAAGCTGGATTTTGTTTTTTATGCTTTTAATTATTTGGCCACTATTAACAACGTTGCAAACCTCAAACCCTTGAACTATCTTCTTGCAGACACGTTCCCAACTGCTAGCAACCAAACTCCGACTTTGTTCTGCTGTTATTTAAATGCAGAAAATAATGCTTAACTTCTCAGGGATCTATCTTGTTTTAATCTTCTTACATGGAATATTCCCCATTATTTAATTTTACAGTCTTTACTAGTATTTTTTATGGAATGTTAGATTTTACGACCTGTGGTTACAAGAATACATGTATTAGTATTAAAGTAGAGCTCTTTGCATAATTGAATACATGGCTTAGTAGGCCGATGAAGCAAAAAAAAAGTGGTGCGCAGGGCTATTCCCAAATTACGAAAGCCCACAGCATCCTCAGGGATGCCCAAGGGAGGTTGGGCAGAGTGATGGCAGCACGTCACAGGGTCATAGTGCAAGCCCCGCCTCTCGTCCTCGTGAGCCAGGATACCAGAGCCAAAATAAGCAGAACCTGTGATGCGATAGCACGAGCACTAGCAATTAGACTTATACACTGCTTCACAGTACTTTACAGCCCTCTCTAATCAGCTTACAGAATCAGCCTATTGTCCCCAACAATCTGGGTCCTCATTTGACCGGCCTCGGAATGATGGAAGGCTGAGTCAACCTTGACTTGATCAGGATTGAACTGCTGGCAGTCGGCAGAGTTAGCCTGCAATACTGCATTCTACCTACTGCGCCACCACGGCTCATGCCCGGCAATGCTGCAGGGAGGCCTTTCTAGGCAGAAAATTAAACATGGTGGAAAAAATGAGCAGATGAGTAAATGGCAGGTTTAGGTCGTTCTTGACTTACAACAGTTCATTTAGTGACCGTTCAAAGTTACAATGGCCCTGAAAAAAAGGGACCTATGGCCACTTATGACCACAGCAGCGTCTTCGTAGTCATGCGATCAAAATTCAGATGCTCGGCACCTGAATCATACGTGTGACGGTTGCACCGTCCCAAGGTCCTGTGATCACTTCTTGTGAACTTTTGACAGACAAAGTTGATGGGAAAGCAAAATTCACTTAACAACCACATTACTAACTGTACAATGGAAGTGATTCCCTTAACAGCTGCAGCAGGAAAGGTGCAAAATGGGGCAGAACTCAATTAGCAAATACCTTGCTTAGCAACAGAAATTTTGGGCTCCATTGTGGTCTTAAGTTGAGGACCACCTGTAATCCCCATGTTTTTAAACCACAGGAATTCAAGGCTATATACATTGCAGCCGTGGTGGCGCAGTGGTTAGAATGCAGTCTTGCAAACTAATTCAGCTCACTGGCCAGCGGTTCGATCCTGACTGGCTCAAGGTTGACTCAGCCTTCCAACCTTCTCTAAACTGTTTAGAGAGGGCTATAAAGCACTATGAAGTGGTATATAGGTCTGAGCGCTATTGCTAGTGGCTATTGCTGTGTTATAGGACAAAGAACTGAAGGACACACACAGGCAAAATGCAGCTAACATATAAATTGAGTGTAAAAAGTTCTGACTATACTCCATATATTTTTTTAAAAAAGGCAGCTGTTTCACGTGAGCAGCAGTGGGCCAGAAGTATTGGGGATACTGACACACAACACCTCCAGCAGTTACAGCTGTAAACCCAATACATTTCATCAGTACATCTTTATGTATATTTTGAAGAAATATGTTTTTTTTCCTTCCAAAAACTTTTGATAACTATTTTCCATTTAATGATCTCAAAGTTTTAACATGATAAGAGAGGAAGGGAAAATATCCGCTGTTTTTTCTTCTACAACTGGAATAATTTTGGAAAAATTCTGGTATTTCACAAGTTGGTTTCTTTCCCAAGGCAAAATGACCTAAACCTCTAAGCATTTAAGAAGACTGTTTGGGTTTCTTTTAGGGTGACACTAATTAGAGCAGCTTTCAGCATTAAAAAACAGATAGCTAAGGATAAATATGAATGCTGATCTTGTGCCATAAAACAAAGCGGAATTAACAGCAGAATAAAATTAAAACCAAAGAATAACAAGAGCAATAAACTTATGGATCAATGTCTCCGTTTACGAAAAGCATTTAAATGAATTTTGCTGATACAGAAGAAACGCAAAGCATGAAATAAAGGCACAAGCACACTGCATTATTCCCATTGCAAACAAGGATTCACTTTAATTAATTTTAGGCTCATTTTTTCAGTTCATCCACGCTAGAAGTGGACGGTGCATTTGTGGCACATAATATTTTGGAACAGGAAAAAAACAAGGTGAATATAAAACTGGGTCTTCCTAAAGCATGCTCTTGTGACGTTGGTAATCTGGTGGACCCGTTAATGAGAAGCCTCCAGAGGTTGTGAAGGCTCCAACACCGGAGATTTTAAAGAAGAGACTGGACCACCATTTGTCTGAAATGGTACAGGGGTTTCCAGCCTGAGCAGGGGGCTGGACTAGAAGATCTCCAAGGTCCCTTCCGGCTCTGTTAATTCTATTACGTTCTGTTCTGCTCTACTCTATAAAAGTAACCAGCAAAGCAAAAGCTGATCTAGGCTGTAAGTTTTGCCCCATTATTTATTCTCACCCTCGTTCTTTAGGGCATGAGGAGGAGATAAGTACTCCTTATTTAGGCTTAGGCCTAACTAACTAGTCAGGGGGTCTGTTCCAGAGTGTGGTTAAAAAAAAAAAAAGATGGCACAAAAAGTGGCGGAGCTTCCGCTGCATCATTGCAGTTGTTAAGCTTGGCTTTTTTGATCATTCCTCATAGACAGAATAACAAAAAAAAACACAGTTGGAAGGGACCTTGGAGGTCTTCTAGTCCAGAGATCTCCAACCTTGGTCCCTTTAAGGCTCGTGGACTTCAACTTCCAGAATTCTGGGATTTGAAGTCCACGAGCCTTAAAGCATAGCTGGCTGAGGAATTCTGGGAGTTGAAGTCCACGAGCCTTAAAGCATAGCTGGCTGAGGAATTCTGGGAGTTGAAGTCCACGAGCCTTAAAGTATAGCTGGCTGAGGAATTCTGGGAGTTGAAGTCCACGAGCCTTAAAAGGACCAAGGTTGGAGACCTCTGTTCTAGTCCAACCGCCTGCTCAGGCAGGAAATCCTATATCAATTCAGACAAATATGATTGTCCAATCTCTTCTTAGAAACCTCCAGGGTTGGAGCATCCACAACATCAGGACGCAAGAAGAGAGATACCCCTGTAAGTAGTGATGCTGCCACATTCTTAAATGTGCCAAGCTTAATGTAATGTCCATTCAAGTTTGTAGCCAGACCTTCACGTAGGGGGCAGGACTGGACCAGCTTCTTTCTAGCCGGGAACAGACAGGAGAAGATATTTCATACCTCTGAGGCAAAGGCCTTGGTCAATAATTTGATCAGGGGTATCCATAGAAGAGGATCAAAATGTCAAGACAGCAGCTTTGAAAGCGTCATTGAAGCTTGGCCTGTTTGTGTGTGTGTGTGTGTTGCAAAAATGCAATGCCCATTAAAAAAAGCAAACTTTCAATGACACTGCCGAAGCCCCACCCACCCTGCTTTTTTGAACCTGCTCTGTGAACACCCCTAAAAGTGATCCAATCACTAGTCGGCATGCCAGGTTTGAGGGGTGAGCAACTGATCATACGTTGAGGACTATCTGAATGACCTACAGGTTATCACACAAACCTAGATAAGCTTGTGTAGAGGTAAGAAGGCACAGGAAATGGCCATAGAGGACAGGACAAAGAGCTGTTTCCAGGGCAACAATCGAAGAGGGCCTGGCGTCCTGTCCAAAAAACAAGTTTGGGAAAAAAAGTCTCAGACAACCCCTTCTCTAATTTCCTACTCTTGTTTTTTTAATTGTCTTTTATGGTATGTTATATTACGAACTGTGGTTGCAACAATACATGTATTAGTATTAAAGTTGGTGTAGAGCTCTTTGCATAATTGAATACATGGCTTAGTAGGTTGGTGAAGCAAAAAAAATGTGGTGGGCAGGGCTATTCCCAAATTACGAAAGCCAACAGCATCCTCAGGGGAGCCCAAGGGAGGTTGGGCAGAGTGATGGCAGCACGTCACAGGGTCATAGTGCAGGCCCCGCCTTTTGTCCTCGTGAGCCAGGACATCAGAGCCAAAAGAAGCAGAACTTGTGATGCGATAGCACGAGCGCTATACCGCACGAGACTTATATATCACTTCACAGTGCTTTACAGCCCTCTCTAATCAGCTTGCGGAATCAGCCTATTGTCCCCAACCATCTGGGTCCTCATTTTACCGACCTCGGAAGGATAGAAGGCTGAGTCAACCTTGACTCGATCAGGATTGAACTGCTGGCAGTCGGCAGGATTAGCCTGCAATATTAACCACTGTGCCACCACAGCAATTAAGGAGGTTCCAGGAGAAGTTCATTTAGACTTAATTAGATTTAAAGGATTCTGTTACTATAGCTGTTACAGTAAAAGCAGTCCTGATCTATATGGCATTGATATCTTAGTCTGGTCTACCTTATAGGGCTGATAGTGGAGTTTCATGGATTCACGAAGCAGAAGTCAGCAGGGAGGAAAGGAAAGAGAATAAATGAGAAACAAATAGGTGAAGATGTGCATACTGATGGGTCTAGCACAATTTTGGACAACCAGCAAGGTCTCTTTCCAGATGATTCAGCCTTTATCAGCCTAGTATCCACATGGTGTTTCAGATCTATAAGTCAAATATTCCCACTGCTTTCTAACCACACTGGCTGAAAATCCCAAAAGTAACATACAGTAGCAACCTAAATAGGAATACACCACACTTGGGAAAGCTGAGTTCCATTTTGACCATGGAGATGATAGGGCACTGCTTCTACATTTATAAATACATTTATGCTGATGTATTTCCATATATTCTGATACATAATCTTCTTCAGGGGTTCCAGCCCTCTATGGGTAGGAAGTTGTGCATGCATAAGGGCTGTCTGCAAGGGATATCCTGGCCATTGAGCATTCTCCACAAGGACATAGCCACACCTGGGTCCTTGATTCTTTGAGGTTCATATGGAAATAGACACAATCAATGGCCTGAGGTGCTCGGAAATGTGTAAGCTTCTCTCCCCAACCTGGTGCCATTCATATCTATGAGACTACAACTCTCATGAGATAGCCTGCTTATCCAGAGTCTAATGAGAATTTGTCAAGCATCTGCAGGTTCAGTGGGCTTTGACTTAACCCAAGCAAGACTGAGTAGCTGTGGGTATCTGGACCTTCTGGAGACAAGGTTTTTCCATCTTTGGTTCTGGATGGGGTAGCACTGCTCCAGATGGACTCAGTATTCAATCTAGAGAGCCTCCTAGACCAGGGGGCGAGGAACCTTGGTTCTTTTATGACTTGTAGACTTCAACTTCCAGAATTCCTGAGCCAGCATGGTTTGCTCAGGAATTCTGGGAGCTGAAGTCCATACATCATACAAGTGCCAAGGTTCCCTACCCCTGTTCTAGACTCACAGCTCTTGCTCAAAGAGCAGTTGGCAATCAGGCCTAGGACAGGCCTTTGCATACCTTCAGGTGGTACATCAGTTGCACCCATTCCAGGATTGGCTCACTTCTTGTTTGGACTACTGCAGCGTGCTCTACTTGGAGTTGTCCTTGAATAGCATTCAGAAGCTTCAGTTGGTACAGTGTACAGCTGCACATGTACAGTACTCAATGGTGCTGGATATGCGACATATGTAACACCATTATTCTGTGGGCTGCATTGGTTACTGGTGTGCTTCCAGGTACAATTCAAGGTGCTGGTTATCACGTTTAAAGTCCTACATAGCATGGAACCAGGTTACCTAAGGGAATTCCCCAATAGTTTCTACCTGTCCAATGTGGTTTGGCAAGTTGGCCATGCCGTGGGTCCTGTCAGCCAAGGAACGCCAGTTGGTAGGGCCCAGAAGATATGCCTTCTCTGCTGTAGCCCCAGCCCTTTGGAACATTCACCCTTCAGAGATTGAGATGGCCTCAACCCTACTGGCCTTTCATAAGGCTTTTTTAAAAAACTGGCTTTGTCTTGGGCCCCTTGGACCGAATGGGTTAAGGGTCCTGTTTCTTGACTTTGTTGATAAGTAATATGAATATTTTCTCTGCTGCTGTATCTATTTATTTGTACTGTTTTTTGTTGTTTTGTAATTTTTCATTCTCCAGAGTCAGTTGAGATGGGCATCTATAGAAATGTAATAAATTAGAATGACAGAACTGCAATCCAACACATCTAAATGAGACACGCTCAGAGAAGTCTGTGTTAGTCTAGAATCTAGATCAGGGTTTCCCAATCTTGACAACTTTAAGGTGGGTGGACTTTAAGACGAGTGGACTTCAACTCCCAGAATTCCTCAGCCAACTGGCTGGGGAATTCTGGGAGTTGAAG
>JANHFO010009659.1:176450-200203 GCA_032468095.1 Pareas carinatus | reverse complement strand
AAGAGAGTTAGAGGGGGGAGAGGGGGGTAGAGAGAGTCAGAGGAGAGAAAGACAGTGACAAAAGAGAGTGAGTGCCTGCATTTGGGGAGAGATTCCATCTCCGCCCCAGGCACTTCAAAAAGCCACAAACTGAGCCACGGCAACGTGTGGCTGGGTCAGCTAGTCATTACTTAAATTAATTCTATGTGCATACAATAAGTAATAAATACTAACAAATTTAAAAATACTTAAAACTTAAGGTTTTTTTTTAATTTGCAGCCTATCAGAGTTGTTCAATACAACATCAATACAGAAGAATTGTATTCATATCTGAAGGAATTCATTCACATGCTCTATTTCAGGTAGGAGATATTGCACGAAATATTTCTGTGATGGGTGATTATTTTGGAAAGAGATTGCTTAGATATTGGATTAAGTAAAATATCATTATGGCTGTGTTATGCATTACAAAGCTTCGATTTCCTATCCTAGATTTGATACTATAGCTACTATTCAAAATCTATGGTGCTTGCTCTTAGAATTGTGTCAGACTTTTTGATATCTAACAAGCTTGTTCATCTTCGTAAAGACCAATCAAAATCAATATTTATTATAATTATCTTGGCTCGCAAAATCTGTGACAACCTGAAACTCAGGCATCACCTTCTAGGTTCAAGCTGCCATATATTTTATTTGCATTTAAGGTAGCTTGATTGTGAATCTACTTCTTGTAACGTACTTAACAAATTGACTAAGTACTGACCTCAACTGTTCACTTCACTGTTAAGGGTTCCAGTCTTAATATTATTTTTACAAGTCTTTTTTTAAATTATCATCTCTTAATTGATCGATCATTCCTAAAGAAGACAGAATGCTTTCCTTTTAAAATATTTGTAAAAATAAAAAGAGACAAGATGTATGCAGCATAATTAAAAACATGAATATCATTTCCCAATATAAATTCATACATTTATATAAGCATCAAGCACAGATTTTCCTAGGATTTCATAACTGCTTTCTAGCCAAGGTAAAGCTTTTTAAAGAAATTGTTGACATATGCTTGCTCTGAATCATCCTTTTTTCCTTCAAATCTGAATTTCTCCTCAGCACTATGAAAAATGAATATAGACAAATATAACTGAAATTAAGCATTAACCTCAATATACCTTAGATTTTCTGGAGCACAATTAGCTCCAGAAACATGCTTGTAATCCAAAGCACTCATGTATCAAAGCGAATTTCGCCATAAGAAATAATGGGAATGCAGATGATTTGTTCTACAAACCAAAAATATTCATGTAAAAATCTGCTCTCCAGTTGCTCGACTCTCCTCTGACTCCACTCCCCATATGTCTACCCCTTCCACTCTCCCCTCTTCTTCCCCTTCCTTCATCTCCATCCCAAGATTCGCGGTAGTCAGCTGGGGCCCTGGGGGAGGGGGCTGTGCTGAACAGCTGATTTAGCTGTTTGAGGCATTTGCGTGACTCAGCTGGGCTTCGGGGCTTCCCTCTGCGCCGAACAGCTTATAGAGAGAGAAAGCATACCCTAACTTTAGAAACAATAACATGGCCCCTAAAACAAAGAAATCCCAACGGCAATAGAAAGCAAGTGAGATGCACTCTAGAGATCTGAGAATAAACACATTTTTTTTCTTCACTCTAAATGAGCAGAGAAAGGGACCGCCTCTGCCACAGAAAGCTACAATGTTGCAACGGGCTCATTAATATAGATAAACGGGAAGTGGCTACTGTGGTGGATCCATTTTGAGGCAAATGTTGTCAATAAGCCAAAGTTGAACAGATTAAGCCAGGAAGCCAAACAAAAACCTAATGATAATTAAAATCTGCATTCTCCCATCCCATTTAGCAGATGGGACAAGACTTCTGGGACAAAATAGGGTTAACTCAAATCTGTTAAAGTAAGAAAAACCATACATTGCCACACATTACACAACGCAGTTCCAGATTTAAAAATCAATGACAGAAAAACATAAAAGACCATGCACTCAACCATGAGGTGTGCAGCTGGTTCAGAACTGAATTGCTGAATATTATACTTCACTTATGCCAATAAACAAAAGTTCTTTCCAACAGCTACCTCCAATCTTTTCAATTCTACCACCAGCAATCTCCTGTAATCTCCTGACTTGAGAAGAGCTCTGAAAACACTTCCAACAAGTTGATTTGGCTGTTGGTGCTCAGCTGGGGTCCAGGGCTTCCCTCTGTGCCAAACACTTGATTTGACTGTTGGGCACATTTGTGCAGCTTAGCTGGACTTCGCTACAGTCGTAATGCAAAACATTGCTCGTTTTTCAAGTTAAAATTTATTTAAAATGTTTGCTTGTCTTGCAAAACATCCACAGACCAAGTTACACACAATCCAAGGTTTTACTGTACTTGTTTCTCTGAAGTTCAGGCAGGTGTTAATTTCCTCATTGTAGAATACCTTATAGAATACTGTCTAAAGACCAATCAAAATGGAGGGGCAGTGTATCTCCTTCGAATTGAATTTCTGACCCATGAATGAATATTCCAGTATATGGCATTGCTCA
Organism: Pareas carinatus; assembly: GCA_032468095.1. Taxonomy (NCBI): domain Eukaryota; kingdom Metazoa; phylum Chordata; class Lepidosauria; order Squamata; family Pareidae; genus Pareas; species Pareas carinatus. Next base: position 197,673 of record JANHFO010009659.1, on the reverse strand, counting down.
TTGTTTTGGTTCCCATCTGTTTGCATTCAAAAGCTAAGCCTCATTGTACTTAGGTAAATTTATTCCATTGTAATTTATTTTATTCATTCAGTGATTTATAGACAAGCTCATATCACAAGGCATTGAGGCAATTTACAATAATCCTTAATAAAAAGCAAGAGACAAAATTCCAGTCTAAACAAAGCAATTCTACCCAGGATTGCAATCTGTTTGAAAACTGCACATAATAAATTTGTACACAAAGGCATAGAAAAACAAGTAATTTTCTTCAGCTTTTTGATCACATTCATTCATTTTTCAGGCATTTGCTGGTAAATCCCCGAGATCGTCGAGTTGTGATTGTGGAATCTGTATTGTGCCCTTCTCATTTCAGAGAGACACTCACAAAAGTTCTATTCAAGTATTTTGAGGTATGGTAATGCACTCCAAATTGCTTGCTGTAGCTTGACAGTTTTAACAGTTGTCATATTTTGTTTACTCATCATTGATTAAAGCAGCCATGACACAATTTTTAATAACTTCCCAGTTACTAAGGACTTATTAAATTCTGGATCAGGATTTGTTGAAGTTAGTCTTCAAATATGATCAAATGATAGTTACAACTGGTCCAGATGTCCCAGAATGCGCCCCCCCCCGGTCACATGACCCCAATCTGGGTACTTGGCAACTGCTTTGCCCTTACGACCCATTGCAGTGTCCTGTCATTACATTTGCTGCCTTCTCTGCCTGTTTGTCAGGCTACTCAATGGCAAAGTTGGTAGGGAAGATGACAAGTTGCTGGAATAAGTCTTTCCCACTCATGCGCCATCTCCCAGCCTCTCTGCTCTTGCACAGACCTCTCGTACACCCTCCTCAGTTCTTGCTACATCTTCCTTGCGCATCCTCACTTCAATTCTCACTGGGCCTCCCTCATGCACCTTCCCCAAGCCTTGCTGTGCCAACCTTGCCATGCACCCTTCTTGAGCTTCACTGCACTTCCATCACACCTCTATGTGCATCTTTCCTGGCCTTTACCACACCTCATTAAAACACTGTCCCTGAGCCTTGCTGTGCCACCCTTGCATACTCCTGTGTACCGTCTCATAGTCTTTCCATACCACCTTTGTGCTTCCCCTCAGGCTGTTCCCTACCCATTTATCACCATTTACTTGCCTGTTTGCAAGCTGTTTGATTAAAATTCTGGTTCCAAATGCCATTGTAAGTTGGGGATTATCTATGGAAACATTCAGTTACAAAATACATAGCCTTGTATCGGGGATGCTTTAATTTAGAATTTGTCCTGTCCCAGGCCAGACACACACACACAAAGGAGTTCAGCTGCAAAAGGCTGTCCTCTGCTTTGTGCAGTTACAAGCAAGAGCAAGCCAAGCGTGTATGTAGTCACATGCACAGTTTTGAGTAGTCCCAAATCCCTTGGAAGCTTGCCTGAAAGGAGTTTCAAGTAGTCAAAATCCAAAGTGACAGGCAGAAGCATTGTTGGAACACAAAAGTCTCAGCATGGTAGGTAAGTCATCAGCTGATCCAAGTTCAAGGAACAGACTTTCCAGAGGCAGGAGTTTAAGATGTATTGAATGTGGGATTTCCTACATAACAGATGATAATGGTAGAATTTCTCAATTATCACAGACACCCTGCAGAATATTAACAATTGTCCCTCTGTATTCTTTGTAGGTTCCTTCAGTGTTGTTTGCACCAAGTCATCTGATGTCTCTTCTAACACTTGGAATTAATTCTGCAATGGTTTTGGATTGTGGTTACACAGAGAGCCTGGTGTTACCTGTATCTTTTTAAAATCTCTTTTAATCCTATCAGTCAGGGTGTGAGTTCCTAATGAAGAGAAAATGGACTCCCCAGAATTAACTAAGTTGACCTCTGGGCAAAAGATTTCCCTCCTCACACATCCTACTCCAGCTTAAGCCAGTTGAACCAATTTACACTTTAAACTGAAAATATTCCCGGGGTACTCTGCAGTAAAAAAGTGAAATAAAATGTACAGGTAGTCCTCAATTTACAACCACAACTGAGTCCAAAATGTCTGTTCCTAAGCAAGGCGGTTGTTAGATGAGTTGTGTCCCATTTTACAACCTTTTTCGTCTTGGTTGTTAAGCAAGCATTACAGTTATAAGTGAATCATAGTCATCAAGCCAATCTGGCTTCTGCTATTGACTTTGTTCGTCAGAAGCTCCCTAGGAAGATTTCAAGACACCCCACCCCCCAGGACACAGCAACCATCCTAAATACTTGCAAGTTGCTAAGCATCCAAAGTTTGGTCACGTAATTGTCGGGATGCTGCAACAGTCGTAAGTGTGAGAGTTGGTCATAAGTCATTTTCTTCAATGCCATATTTAAACTGTCATTAAATGAATGGTGGCAATTTGAGGACTACCTGTAATGGTGATAAAATAACAGTAAAGGCAATAAAAAAATAAACTTAGCAGAAATAATTGGGAGGGGATTGAATGTTAGAAAAACAACGACTCTTCAGTTGGTACTGAAAAGATAAACGCATACGTGGTCCTCCAACCATCTCGAGGAATGTTCCTCAAACTGCCTGTTTTGAGTAATTCAGAGCAGAGAAAGCCAAACAAGCTTTATTACTAAATTCAGACAGCCCATCGTTCTTCCATTATCTCCTGTCCAAGCAGTGAAAAAAATCGAGGCTTTATTAGCTTCCACAGATTGGTTACTTGATGTATCTTCAAGTCATATCTAAGATTTCATTCATGAAGCATGAGATAAAAATCATCTTTATTTCAGTTCAGTAAAAATTACAAGGGATCTGAAGATTTGATGCATTTGAAGCCACTGCTACCTATTTATAAATAAAATACTTGCGTGCAGAGTCTCTTCGTGCAAGAAAGTAATTCTTGTAGAAAAAGCATACGTATTCTCAAGATCATTTAAAATTATGAAATTAAAAATAGTGGAAAGTATTTTTTAAAAAACATATTCAGAACAGAAGCATAACCATTGTTCAAAAACTGGTTTATTGATTATCCGTTCATTCCTATCTTAGCTGCCCAGGGTTGCTATTACAAGATGGTCGGCCATATAAGTTAATTGAAAAGATTGAAATAAAAAAAGTTTTTCTCTTCTGGTAATATTGTCATCTGCAGTTGTACATGTGTGTTTGGTCCTTGTATTTCACCTTTGAATAAGAAATACAGTAAAACAAAACTTCCTTAGCTGTTTGAAGGTTTATGAAGGAATTCCTGTACTCAGCTGCTGGGATGCTCTACCTCTGGGCGGGAAAGCCATTCACAAGTAAGCCGATAGCAAATATCAAAGCATTTGTTAAAGCAGAGACCAACTACTCTGGCTTAGAACAGTGTTTCTCAACCTCAACAGATGTGTGGACTTCACCTCCCAGAATTCTTGGACTTTCAGAATTAAGAAAATATCCTAAAGTTGCTGGGGTTGAGGAACACTGGTTTAGAATAATATGATTTTGCTAGGTGGGAACCATGTAGACTGGGTTTTTGTCAGTCCTACAAACCAGTGTTTGGAGGTGCTTCCAGACCTTTTATATCTCAACTGTGATCTTCTCTGGTTACATGGATAGTAGGAAGGGAATTATGATAGTTGTAGTCCAAGACATTGGGAGAACGGTTGGTAGTCTACCTTTTTTTGCAGTCATGCATATCAGTTGGGAAAATCTCCTGTATCATACTACAATCTGGAATATCCAATGACATTGGAGAGGCTTAAAATAGGTGTGTTTTTTTTTAAAAAGGACTGTATGCTTTTTCATATAGCAGATAGTTTAACTATGGGATTTAAATGGGATTTAATTTTAGAAGATGTAATAAATGTAGACAGCAAGTAGAAGATAATTGAGCTAATATAAGGAGGATAAGCCCATTAATGACGACTAATCACCATAATAGTTCTTTATTTTTTGCCAGTATGAATGGGCAGAGGATAGTGCTTTTGCTACCACTGGCAATGTTAAAGAGTACTGAAAATATTGCATCCCATGTCTCTTTCCAAAATATTTCCTAAAATGTATGTTAAAACATTACACATTTGATGAGGTCTGAAAATAGTTTGATGTACAAATGCATTATGTGGAATGGATGGATGCCAGAGAATCGATGACAGATATTTCTTAAACAACTTCTATTATTAATATTCTCTAGAGAACTGGAGTATCAGTTGCTGGAGCAAAGTACAGTAGATACAGGAGCCACCAAAGGACAAAGCCTTACCTCAGTGATGGGTAAGATCTCTGCTGGGACATCTTTTCATTTCAGTGTTTCTGGGGGATGAGGAGTTAAATCTTTTTTGTCTCTGTCTTGTCAATCTGCAGTACAAAAAAAAACCCTTTTATTTGTAGCTTCTATCTAATATTTATTACACTCTCATCCTAAGAAGCAGTTATTTCAATACTGAATCCCCTTATTTCTAATAATATTTGTTAATTCAGGAAGGATTGCAAGTTTCATTATGCTTTATCTCAGTGTATTCCATTTTAAACTCTCAAAGTTCTGTGTTGCAGCCCCTAACCTTATCGTTGATTTAATAGACTTATCAATGTGCGTGTATAAGTTGAAGCACAGTTTTCTGGCTTATTTGCACTTAATTGTCAGCATAGTCTTTATTTGAATTTTGTGTCATATGTAAGTGTTAATTTCAAATGTGTTGCATTTCTTCTATTTTAGGTTCTGTTCCAGAAGACATTGTAGAAGACATAAAGGGTAAAATACATTTCTTTATGCAAACTTTAGTTCAGCCATTGTTCAGAAATCTTTAAATGCATGGAAGTAGGCTTTCACAAAATGGTGGAATATTTTTAAATCTCCATTTTCTATAAATATTTCTCAACAGCAACAACTAATGCTGCAGCTTCAGACATTTTTAGATGTAATTTTCCTTACCATTTTGAAAACCAGCTGCTTTGTGTTATATTCTTGTTTGCACTGCATAATGTACAATCTGCCATCTATATCTATTTCCCCAAAGTTTTGCTCCAAACCCTGCTAGCATAAGATGGATTTCATTAGCAGACTTGCCAATCTTTGTGAAGGGGAATGATTCAAAAAAGTAGATGGTATCAGTAGAAAAGGGCTTCTTTTGGAGAAATCTCACAAGAGGCTTATAAATATTGAAGGAGAATAATCTAAAGACTATTTTTATCTCTCTCTGAAGTTCGCACTTGTTTTGTGAGTGACCTGCAGCGGGGGCTGAAAATTCAGGCAGCAAAGTTTGATGATAGCACTGAGGTATGTTGGAAATAAACAAAAGTTTCAATTCAATAGAACAAATTTAATTATTTAAAATTAATGTTTCACTTTCTGAGTGTGTACATCCTTTGTAGCGTCCAACTCCACCACCAGATGTAGACTATCCACTGGATGGAGAGAAGATTTTGCATATCAATGGAGCAATCAGGTTCGCAATACAGTCATATATATATATATTGCATTACTTTTGCAGTGACAATTATATTCTTTTAGTCCAGGGTTTCCCAATCTTGATACTTTTAAGGCAAGTGGATTTCAACTCCCAGAATTCCCCAGCCAGCCATGCTGACTGGGGAATTCTGGGAGTTGAAGTCCACCTGCCTTAAAGTTGTCAAGATTAGAATACCCTGTTTTAGTCCCTCTCACAGGACTTTATTTTCCTGGCAAGAGCAGATCGTACAGATGTCTAAGCTACTCTTACTCAGCATGCATAAAGTGTTGTACTAGGCTAGGGAGGAAAGGTTGGTGAAAAGATTAAATATCTAGCTCTAAACCTACACTACTGTTGAGATATATTTCATCAAGTCATGCCAACCTTTGAATGGGGTTTGGGAACCGCACTGCAAACAAATGGGACTACATCAAAAAGTTTAAAAAGCAGTGCTAGTATAAAAATTAAGTAAATTACTCTTATTACTCAAAGAGTGTTGCTACTTGGGATGGAAGGCAAGTAGAGAGATCATGGGGCTTGAATAGGAAAGGAGACTCACGAATATGACAACGGATACAAGAGACAGCACTGAGTCAGAGGCAGTAGGGAAGCAAGAAAAGATGAGGCAAGTAGATTTGGGCCACCAAATTGGATAGCAGAATGGGGGGGAGGCTTGATATAGACTGTGTCTGAATCCATGGTGGGCTGCATCCAGCCTGATGCAAGGATTGTGTACTCTTGTTTAAAGTCAATGTTTAACTTTTCAAATCATTTGAGTAGCTAGAACAGAACAGATAATATCCTCTAGATTCCTGAACAGACTCGAGCCTCGTTCTCTGCATATTAACAGTGTAAGCTGCCCAGAGTTAAATAATTAAATGCATTTAATTAAAAGTAAACAAAATATATGACTCAAGGCTTCCTGTTTTTTCTTCTTTCAGGGATTCTGTTGTTGAAGTACTCTTTGTGCAAGACAATGAAGAGAAATCCGTGGCTACTTTAATACTGGACTCTCTCATGGAGGTAGCACAATTTGGATAAGGTTGTCTATTTGTGCATATGTGTGTGTACATGAATGCCCACATCAAGCTCTGTTAGCAACAAACCTTTTTACCCAGATAACTCTGACATGAGTAACATTGTATTAAAAGGATGGCGATAACAGAGGAACCAGGGCCCTGGAAGCTTTTATGCTTTTTTACCAGTTAAACTATTTAACATAGGAAATTACAAGAAGATCCCAGCTTCCACCTGGTGCCAGGTTTCCTCTTAAGTGTCTCCTAGAGGCCTTTCCCTCTAACTCTCCTCCTTAAATGCCTAACTTCCTTCCCCTTACTCTGTCTCCATCCTGTTTCTGAGATTATCAAAAGAGAGCAGTCTGTGTCTCCACCAATGGAGGAAGAACATCTCTCGGGGGTCTTCTGCTCAGTCCTTCCCCAAAGACAGCTGTTTGCCTCCCTTCCATTTTGGGCCTTGCGTGTCTCAGATTTTGACTCTCTTTTCCCATCAACTTTTCTTCTCTCTCTCCTATCCCTGGAACCAACAACTGCTCTAAATAGTCACATCAACTTTACTTTCTGGTCACTCTCCACTACAGCCGTCTTTGTAGTTGTTCTCTCCTCTCCTTCTCTGTCTCTCTCCAGTTTGGGATTAGACTGGCATGAAGTCCCCCAACAACTGAGAAAATGGATGTCTTTCTCCCCCCCCTCCAGGATTGTAGTCCCCAACTCCTGTACACAAAACTGGATCAATGGAAATGCTGCCTCGCTGCCCACAACAGCCCTGGCTAGGAGCCAGGTCAACGCATCGGTCCTCAGGATGATCAATACCTCTGCATTTCAAGGCTAGGATCAGCTTCCTCTCCCTTTTTTGTCTTGCTGAAGCACACTCGCATAATAGCAGCTATAGCAGGCCATATGCCATAGCCTGATTTAATACAGAAAATGTCAGCCTTGTTAGACAAAGGCAATCTCATGAGAAATTGGACCATTAAAATAGAAAGTCAAAGATAGATTCTTTTTTCAAACCACCTGCCTTCCCAATTTGCTGTATATTTGATCTTGCTTAATTAGTAGCCTAATTGAAATGTTTTCTCTTTTTCTTCTCCCCTATCAGTGCCCAATAGATACCAGGAAGCAACTGGCTGAGAACTTGATAGTAATTGGGGGTACAGCTATGTTACCAGGATTCCTGCACAGATTAATGGCTGAAATACGGTACCTGGTAGAGAAGCCCAAGTACAAGGAGATCCTGGCCTCAAAGACCTTCCGAGTGCACATGCCACCAACCAAGCCGAACTCTGTAGCGTGGTTAGGAGGTTAGTCTGAAAGATCTGGGAACTGGGGTGGAGATTGTGTGGGCCTTCACACAGGAATTAACTCTCACAGCACCACTCCTAGGAGAGATGGGAAAGCTTGGGTACAAATGCTCCGAAGCATTCTGTACATTTTAGTATCTTTTCCTCTTTCGCCAAAGACTTGAGGAAGTATGGAAAGGGGTCAGCAACCACTCTATAAGTGAGGGAAGGAACAGGTCCTGAAACTATCAGGAAACTTGGTCTTGATACTTATTTTTGTATATTCATGTTTAATTTCTGATTGGTGCTCAGCTTCCCAGAATCACTATTGTAGGAATGGATTATTATATCTTTTGAATGCAATAAACAATTCTCAGTCATTATTCTTTAGGAAAACAGTTCAATCTTACTTGGGCTGTACCTAATAGAAACAGGTGAAAATAAAGATTTGATTGTACTTTTGTCACCACTTTATTTGCTTCTCCATGTTTTAAATTCTGTGTCTTCTGTATTACAGGGGCCATTTTTGGAGCCCTTCAGGACATTCTTGGCAGTCGTTCGGTATCAAAGGAATATTACAACCAAACGGGACGCATTCCTGATTGGTGCTGCCTCAATAACCCCCCTTTGGAAATGATGTTTGATGTAGGAAAAACACCTCCACCATTGATGAAAAGGGCTTTTTCCACAGAGAAATAACAGTTCCATTCACACTGTAGTGCTGCCTTCTTTCCTCATTTGCCTGAAGCTGGACTATTACGGAGCTCAGTGGAATACCTTGGATAAATGTGTATTGGATAAATTCTGGGACACTGGCCACAATTTTGGCTGATTACATTCCTTTCTAATGGTTACATTGGCTTAAGATGATGCACCAGTGATGTTTGTTTATATACACAAGTAATATCAACATAAATGCTCAAGCCTTTACTGTTATTTAAAGTATTTACTGCACTTATAGGTTCTTCCACCAACTGTAAAACTAATTTGAAATTTGTAGCCCGTTAAAATATGCTTAAAATGTCCATAACAGTTTGAGGGCTTCCTTGAAAATTTAGTGAATATTTGTGGCCCTTGCTTTCATTAAGGTAATGGCAGTAGGTGCCTTTTTCATGATTATCAACATGAAATGTAAATTAGAACTTGTAATTCACAATGTTAAAAGAGCCGCAATTCCTAGTGTCCCTTGCCATTGGCTGGGGCTTCTGGGAATAAATGTTTGGTGATATCTGGGGACTGGCTTGTTCCCTGTTCCTGAAAAAAGGGGGGCAAAGCCGACCATAATACAATACTTTATTTATAATGGCTTAAAGTTGATTCACATGTTACAAACAGTTAGTCAGTACAAATTGCCTATTCTATTGTTTTTAATTTATTTTCAGCTGCTTTAATTTATCTTACTTAAGGCATTCTAGTCCTCTTTTCAACCCAGCAATTTTTCACGGCATCTTCATACAAACATTTAGGAAAATCCTACATTTTCAGAAATTTCCACCTCCTTTTTATCCTACTTGGAACTAGTTTCATCAGTGGCTTTGGTTGTGTTGATTTTCCTATGAAAGAGTGAGTCACCTAATGCATTTCATTATGATATTCTCATGTAAAAATGATATGGCCTGTTAAGTAAAAGAAAATAATTAAAATCTCCCAAATCAACGTGTCTGCAAATTACACTTGTATCTTTGCTTTCACTGTAGAGTTGTAGACCTACAGAATTTGGATTTTTTTTTATTGTTTCACTCTGGCTGTTCTATAAAGGTTTTTTTTGGAGGTGGGGTGGAATGAAGCTGAATAAAATTTGTTTCATTCTCCTGTTTTAAGCAACATCTTTTAGAATTTATTGTGGTTTTCTTAATCAGCCCTAGATGTACGAGTTTCTACCTCTTGCTGGAGCAAAATTGGAAGATCTCCATCTGACATTTCTTATTAAGATGGAAATATTGAAATATTCAACAAAACTACGAAGTATTCACATTGAAGCACCTTCACAAATAAAGACAGATTCCTTTTCACATTTTTTCCAAGATAATAAGAGAAAGAAGTCAAGAAAAAACTACATTCTTACTGCATGGTATAAGTCTATCCTTTGTTATCTGGATCCATATCTGTATCAAGCCATTTTTTTTGCATTTGGTTGAAAGGTTGTTAGCACCCTAGGCTTAGAACCAATGTTAGAAACAAGCAGATGTTACATGTAGCGAAAAACACTGTGGGCTAGGAAGTAGCGATGGAAACCAGTATCACACAGGCACACAGAGTACAGTAGGTATAAAAGTTTTTATAAACAAAGTTAAACACAGTCCAGTCTTCTAAGTCAACAGTCCAGTTATACACAGTCAAGCAGTCCTTTACCTAACCAGGTTAGCAAGTAGTCTTCACCAGCAATTTCACCAACAACGTTGGTCAGCAATCTTCAGCAGCAACACACAGGATCAAATAACAGAAGCAAAGCAATCGTAGAATATCAAAGGAGAGAGTGCTCTCAAGTCTGCTGCTTTTATAATAAGCATCCTGGTTCCAAGCAATTAGCATGACTCAGCTAGTCAGCCATTTAGTAAACCAACCAGTTAGGTGCTTAAAGTGACCATAACCCATATAACCCTAACAAAGGTTCCTAAACCTTTTGCAGTCACACCTCCCTTTAGCATCATCTTAAATGTACAGAATTTCTCTAAAAATTCAAACATGTATGTATCGTATAGCATGTTCACATCACATTCAATAAAGCATTAGATAATACAAAATATGAAATATAAAATGTGAAATAATTATGAACATGTCTAGATTACAGATACAATTTTTGCTCCATTTGTCACAGCCAGGAAATCAGCAAAGTCTCCATTATAGACTATCTTGGCACTCTGTCACTATATGTTGCTGGATTGTTTTTCAGGTTCCCCCTCCCCAATTTGGTGATGGTATTTTGCTCCATTTAAAGAGACCATGCACATCTACCATGCCCGGTGCAAATTCAGTTCACTGTTGCCTGTATCCGAACATAGCAATGAAAATACAATGAAACTTTGAGAAAGGTAGATTTATTGCAGCAATGTAGCTAAAAGGTTCTTCACATACCCCAATGTCTGTCTGTACCTTCTCAAGGTGTCTTCCTGGAAATCCTGGTTTAAGGTGTTCCTGACAGTTTCTACATGATCCAAATCACACTTTGAGCATAGATCACTGCTCAGAGCTTGTGTTTTCACAGGTACTGATGCACAGGTTGCCAACTTAGTTCAGTGTGTTGTGCAGTTAGTCTAAGGAACGTTGTGTCATACATATCCAAAATTCTGATTCATTTAATTATAATTAACCCATTGGACAAATATATCCCATTTTTGGGGGGAAATCCTACAGAATTAATGTTTTGATTCATTCAAAGCAGATCTCAACAACTTCTGCCCTTAGGGTTGCATGGAGGCCCACAAATAACTCCTTTCTTGCAGCCCACAAGCCACTATTGACAGAGTTGCCAGAAATTGGAGTTAAGATCGTTGAGTTGGATAAAAGAAAAAAAAAGCTATCGACCCTACAGTATCATCTTAATTATCAATTTAAAAAAACCAACCCCAACAACCAGTTACTAAACTCTTAGTATTAGCTACTGTATAACTTAGACATTTACAACATTCAATACAACTCTTGGCCTTCAAAATACGGCCTACTTACTTAAAGGATCCACAAGACTTTTACTGAAGTAGGATGCAGGTGTTTCCAATGTCCCAATTTTAAAGAAAACACTTGATTTTCTTCTCAGATAAAAAGGTCCCTACTTCACTCAGCTGCCTGGAGTTGTTAAGGCTTAAAGAAAGATAATGGCTGCAGTTGACTTTCTTTTAGAATAGCAGTTTTTAACCTCTCTGTACTCTAAAAGGAGTAATTGAACAAGAAACAATAGGATTAGATTTTTTTGTGAATTTACTCAGTACTAATAGAAGCCATCCATGGATGGGGAATTCTCATTGGAAAGCTATCTAGATGAGTGTGCAAGTCAGGTAAAGTCAAGGTTGTTAATTTAGGTTAGTATAAGAGTGGCTCTAGTGTATCTCTTTGTGCTTGTGTTCATGTGAATTACGAACTTGTTGGCTGCATTCTAATGTATTTTGTTGTGCTAATCTTAGGCTGTATATATTACTAGCTTATTTAGTATATTTTGTGAAGCCATAAAATTCAATTATGTAGAAGTGTGTTGTATGACCGTAAATCTTTCTCTACCGTGGTCAATTATTGTTTGGAAAGAATTGCATACTTTTTTATGGCTAGGAAATCCCAGAGTTATACATTAACTGTGAGATTTGGTTAGGAATATTGTGAAATTTTGGGGCTGCCTGGAAGGTGACACTATTATTTTGGTATTATTAGTAAGATAATACCAAAAAACATACATACCTCCTTGGAATTATCTTGCCTAGATAGATGGATAGATTGGATAGATTGGATAGATATCCCTCTCCCTCCCTGGAATAATCAAAAGTACAGTTTGGCTAAAAGAATTCATTAACATTGATTAGTAAAACTTGTTTGTTTCTTGCTCCCTGAAGGTACAAATATTCTGCTTGAATAAATTTAGCAAGTATCTTCTTATCTATGTGACATTCTCAGTCTAATATATTGGCAGGCAGCCTGCAAGGAGGACAGTGTGTCTGTTTTATCTTATTTATTCTACTAGATTCAGTTTGTATATGTGTTTTAATGATAACATAATTCTGCATAAGTGTTAGCAAATTGCAAACTGCATTGAGGGGTGGTGGATTCTCTATTAAATTAACATCAATAGATTTAAATTGGGGATTTGCTGAGTCATTTACACTCCCCATTAGTCCACTTGTCACCATAGTTGTCTGAAGTAGTTTATGAGTTATAGCCAAATAATATAGACCTCAAACTACCAAGGAAACTATCTAGCTGATCTCTTCCTTGAAGAATCTATTTTGAAGAAATTGTCTTCCTCAAAAGTAAACATGCTTTGTTTAGTTAGAGCCAGTTGTAAAATTTACACACAGCACTAGGTCATAAATTGGTTTGCCCAGGACTGTTAAAAACTCAGATTCAGAGCAATAATTTGCTAAACAATAAATCATGGCTTTCATATCACTGTAGATGGAGAGTTGTATTGGTCTATGATGATGAGAAATTTGGAGTTTGGTAGTGATTTTTCACACTTTATTTAAAGATGTGAACTTGCATGAGGGGCTGTCCACTTAATCAGATGTAGAGAATAGCTAGTACTACATCTGATGCATAACTATGCCTTAACTTGATTTACTCAGTCCATTTGCCCTAAATGTAAAAATTTGCTTCCTAATAAATATGTTTAGAATTATAATATTGTGGGAAGATTATTCAAGGGAGAAAAACAGCATCTTCTAAAATTCAGGGTCCAAGAGTTTTAAAAACAATACCTTTTCCATCCCAAGAAGGCATAACGCTGCTTATCACTTTTATAATTAAAAACTGAAAATAATTTGCTATTGTACATATTGGTAAAATTTCTCCACTTCTCCCAAACCTGAGGTTGTCCACTGGGCTGCTGCTTGTGGTTTGCAAGCTTGACTTTGAGTTTTAGTACTGTGAGTTTTTTTAAAAAAAACACCTTTAATTTATCTCATTTTTTTACAACAATCAAGGCCAAGTCATTAAACACTGTGCCATCAACATAGTCCCCTAAGGAAATAATGGTGTTACTAAGGGGATGGTACTCAGCAGATATGGAGGGGCTTTGTGTAGTGCTTTAGAGATCCATAAAATCAAAGTGCATGAAATGTTTTTTGCTCCTCTATCTTTGAAGGATGATCTTCCACCAAGTAGCCCTCAAATGTATTCTCCCATGAGTCCTTTTGGATCAGATTTGCCCATTTCTGTCATTCCGGGCACATTCTTTGCTCCTCAGCCTGACCAATGCAAAGACTTCTCTTCAGTAGATCTCAGTTTCCTGCCAGATGATTTTGGACAAGATGGCAAAAATGGTAACACCACCACCACGCTGGAAGAATTTCAAGGCCCACAGCTAGGACTGCAAGACAGTGGAATCTTCTCAGATGACAGTGGAGGGTCCCAACAGAAGGATGAAAATGCAATTCAGCCATCGTCTGATTTATCTGGGATGTGTCCCTCCATGGCCTCCATAACTCCCATGACTCCTGTGAACCCAACTTCAGAAGCTTCTGGCATTGTCCCACAGTTACAGTAAGTTTTACTCAAAAACTGGTTGATTTGGCACATTGATAGTTGCTACATTTTAGCCAAGCAGGTTATGAAAATGCAATTAGTGGGAGCAGTTAATGATTTGGTGGAATATTCAGTCCCAGAATATTGAATAATTAGGTAAACTCTGATTAAGTCAAGGGTATGGCATGAAGAAAAAGGCAAAGATGCAATTATAAGTTCCCTAGGCAACAATACTGAAGTGACTTGCCGTTGACTTTTTCCAGGATGATTTTTGATTTGTATAGCTCTGTTATTCCCGGGTAGTCTCCTGTCCAAATATAAATACACCCTCTATATTTAATTTTTTATGGTATTATTGGAAACCTACACAGCCTGAGAGTGGTATTTTTTTTGTATATAATCAAGGCTAAATTTGAAGTGGTAAACAAAATACATCTATAAAGTAGGATTACAGCCACATTAATAATTGGAAGAGTAGATGGTACTCTTCCAATTATTAATATGGCTGTAACCCTGCTTTATGTATTTTTAACTACTTCAAATTTAGCCTTGATTATATACTGAAAAAATATCACTCTCATGCTGTGTAAGTCTGTTTCCAATAATACCATAGAAAATTAAATATAGAGGCTTTATTTATATTTGGACAGGAGACTACCGAGAGACTTCATTTTAAAACCTTAAGATAAATCATAGAGAAACTTGCATTTTCATCATCCCTCTCCCATCTTTTTGCAGTTCATTTTCAGCAAGAGTTGCTTTAGATGGGGGTTGATATATCATGATTAAGCAATGTTTTTCTTTATAACATCATGAATAGAATGAGCCATTCTTGGCTGGTTTCAAATGATATCTAAGCTAAATTAAACATTGTGGCTTAGAGTAATGTGTGAAGCCATACTCACTGATACATGCTTGGAAAAAAATTCTAGCTTTTTTGCCCACTTTCTAAACTAAAAGTAGCAGAATATGGCCTGCTATTTATCAGCTTAGTGGCAGCATCTGGCAAACCTTGTGCTCTAAACTAGATTGAAAAAGGGGGGGGGGAGTCATTCTGGAGGATGACATGGTTTCAAAGAGTCAGGTTTGACTAAAAGGGATGAAATATTAGCATTAGACCTCTTCAAAGGTAGCAAATTGTTGGAGTGTATCCATGCCACAGTTGTGCTACTATCATGAGGGCTCAGTTGGGCATTTTATTGGCTGAGTGAGCATATTTTGGTGGTTGACTAATTTGAATGAAGGATTTGATGGATCTTTGTACTACATTCTGAGAGTTAAAGAAATTGTAAAATGTTTTAAAAATCAAAGTAGTAGACATTGAGTCATCTCGTAATAGGCAGTAGCATAGCCTCTCCCTCTTATTAAGGTAGTAAAATGGTCCAGAAGCCATGGCAAAAAATTTGCAAAGAAGAAGAAATGAACTTCAATAGAGAGAACAGAAGACGATGATACTATGGAGTTCTTTTTTTAAAAAATTTTTTTAAACAAAACTTTATTATTTACAACTTTAAAAACAACATTTACATTGCAGACATTTATATAGTTGTTCTTTTCTTTTCTTTTCTTTCTTTTTGTTTTTCCTTTTCGTCAAGTTGTTGAGAAGTTGTTTTTTCGCTCTTGTTTTCTTTCATTCCTTTTATCTTTCTGCTTCCATTCCGCATCATTCCTATCATCATACTTACATTGTTTACCCAATACACATTATTCATGAATTTTGAAGAAATGTGCAATAACTCGTTACAGTTTTGAATTTTACTGTTACTATGTTCCTTAGTGGACCGTGCAAATCGCTATATGAATTATGCTATTTATAGGGGTTGGGGGGCACTGAGGATGAGTTTGTGGCACCAGGTGGGCGGTGGACGGAAAAAGTTTGGGAACCACTGATATAGGGCATTGCATGTCAAAACAACTAGACACAAGGACATGCCCCCCCCCAATGCCATCACTCTGCTAAACAACCAATTTCCCAACCTTAGCAACTTTAAGATTTGTGGACTTCAACTCCCAAAATCCCCCAGCCAACAATGGGGAAACATGGCTATGAGAAATCAAGGGGTCATGGCGAAAGGAACCCTCCTCCGATGTTCCCATGCATTCAGATGTATGCATTAAATGTATTAAATGTATGGGATATCATATGCGGATTAGCAACATCTATTAACACTTCACCTAGATTATTAAAACACAATAAAATATAAATGTTAAAAAAATATGGAACATATGAAGAATGGTTACGGGAATTGGGTATGGCCAGTCTAGAGAAAAGAAGAATAAGGGTGATGTGATAGCTGTCTTCCAGTATGCGAGGGGTTGTCACAAAGAAGAGGTGGGGGGGTCAACTTCTTCTCCAAAGTACCAGAAGGCAAGACAAGAATTAAGGAGAAACTTCCTGACAGTGAGGATAATCAACCGGTGGAACAGAAGTTGCCTTCAGAAGCTGTGGGGGCTCCTTCACTGGAGGTTTTTAGGAAAAGACTGGACTGCCACCTGTCTGAAATGATGGCTAACTTTTTAGGCACCGAGTGCCCGGACATGTTGCATCTAATGAGTCACGCCTTGTGACGTCATCATCTGGCGCCACTACTCTCTTTCTGAGCATGTGCGTGGCCCTGTGATGTCATCACCCGGCGTCGTTGCTCTCTTTCTGAGCATGCTCAGCCCTCTCTTGCCATCTGCATCTTCTCAGTAAATATTTGAGGTATATATATCAGTTCAACCTAAGAGGTTTCCAGAGATTTCTTTCCTGTGGGGGATGTTGGAGCAGGTCCTGACAGGAATGGAGTTAAGTGGAGTGGAAGGGAACAGAACAGAACAGAACAGAACAGAAAATATGAAATGGAATGAGATAGGATGGGATGGGATGGAATGGGATGGGATAGGATAGGATAGGATAGGATAGCTTCATTGGCCAAGTGTGATTGGACACACAAGGAATTTGTCTCCAGTGCAGAAGCTCTCAGTGTACATATAAACAAGAAGGTAATATAATCATAAGACACCAGTAAGAGAAGCTGGTAGAAAAAACGAGAAGGATAATAGTAATATAGCCATAAGACATCGGTAAATATCCTTGGGCATAAGACAGTGCCGTGGGAATTAGGTGTTTAGCAGAGTGATGGCACCTGGGGGGGGGAGGAAAGGGAAAGGAGAAACCTATCTTTTTGTCTAGTTGTTTTGGCATGTAATTCCCTATAGTTGCATCCTGAAGGGAGGAGTTGAAATAGTTTATGTCCAGGATATGAGAGGTCTGTAGATGTTTTCTGTTAGGAACTTATTTACACCTTCTATTTTTTTTAGTTCAGTGAAAATGGCAAAATCACGGGAAGATTCATCATCCTTATCCTGGGATCAGCTGTTTCGCCAGATCCAAAGTTGGCAGGAATGCTGGTTTCCTGCTAACATTAAATAGCAGGAAGCCAGATCATTTAATCTCAACCCGCCATCTGATTATCCGACCAGCTGGCTGTCACTTCCTGTCAGGCAGTGTGTCGTTGGAGTGGAGAGTGTTGGTTCGGTGGGGCTGCACATACTGAATATCCATGCCTGCGTCCTAATTGTCTATTAAGCCACCCGTGTGCCTCGTAGGACTGAAGCGGTCCCCAACCTGGTTAGATTCACACGAAATCTTGATCTGTAAATCCAGGCTAACCAAATGCAGTTGCTACGTTCCTTCAACCTGCCCTGCCTTGCCATTCTGCAGTTGTTGCTCTGCTAAAGGGGAAAGTGTACTAGGGCTGGTGGTGAGAATGGAAGAGAAATGCAGATCAGAATAGGGGTAAGGACTTAGGAAATAGCCTTGAAGTACGGGAGGAAGAGCTGGAATCAGGTAGGCCTGGAAGGACTAGGGCGGACACGATAGCAGTTCTTCAGTATTTGAGGGGCGGTCACCAAGAAAAGAGGGGGTCAAGCCATTCTCCAAAGCACCCGAAGGCAGGAAAAGAAGCAGCAGATGGGAACCAATCAAGTAGTACAGCAACCTGGAACTAAGGAGGAATTTCCTAACAACTAATGAGAACAACTAATCAGTGGAACGTCTTGCCTTCAGAAGGGGTGGTTGCTCCAAAAGTGAAGGTTTTTAAGAAGAGATTGGACAATGATTTCTCTGAAATGATATAGGGGCTTGAGCAGGGGATTGGACTAGGAGACCTCCGAGGTTCCTTCCAATTCTGTTATTCTGCTTCCAAAGCAAGATGGATAAGGCTTTAGACCAGGCCAAGAAGGTAACTTGAGAAAATACCTTGAATAAGCACGATCCTAGTCCACATGAAGATAAAGGGAGGGAGGGGAAGGCCTGTCCAGGCTTTTAAGAGTCTGCTATTGTAGCTGTTACAGAAAAGAGCAATTGTCACCTAATGGCATTGGTGACACCTATTACATAGTGAATAGAATAGAATAGAATAGAATAGAATAGAATAGAATAGAATAGAATAACAGAGTTGGAAGTCATCTTGGAGGTCTTCAAGTTTATCACTCTGCTCAGGCAGGAAACCCTACATTATTTCTGACAAGTGGTTGTGCAATCTCTTCTTAAAAACTTCCAGTGTTGGAGCATCCACAACTTCTGGAGGAAGGTTTTTCTCCTGATTAGTTGTTCTGTCAGGAAATGTCTACATAGTGACAGGTTGCTTCTCTCCTTGATGAGTTTCCATCCGTGGCTTCTTGTTCTGCCTTCCGAGTCTTGGGAGAATAGCGTCTCTTCTTTGTGGCCGCCCCTTAGATGTTGGAAGACTGCTATCATGGCACCCCTTGTTCTACTTTTCATTAAACTAGACATGCTCCATTCCAGCAACCCTTCTCTTTATATGTTTTAGCCTTCAGTCCCCCCCATCATCTGTTTCTTAAATCTGTAACTCGCTACAGTTTTCAAATGTTGGGCAAACGTTCGATTGGGAAGACCTAAGTATTGGTAGAGAGTTGGACTCAAAGGCTTTCAACGCCTCTTCCAACCTGTGCTTCTATGCCTGTGGGTCTACTTAGGATTCTAAGTCAACGCGAGGGCCCCATTCACACGACCCTCTCGGATAATAGCTCAGCTCCCAATATAATGCCGGCCACACATTGCTCAAGCCCAGCTTAGTCTAGCCCAATATGCAAACCCAACCAATATTTTGTTTTGCCTTCATGCTCAAGTTTAGTATTTTGCTTGCCAGTGGGAAGGGAGTTGATGTGATTAATATGGAGAGAATGATGCCAGTGGCAGCCATGGAAGGTTTTGGCAGAATCTGTGATACAGAGCGAGAGAGAAAATCATGCTGTTGTATGATGAGACCCCCTTCCCTTTTCATCTCTGAAAAATAAAATCTTTCAGGTCTTTCATGCTGCTTCTCACGGAGACATTTGGCTCGAGAGCTGTGACGTGATGTCATCCCGAATGCCCCCTATCAGCTCTGTGGAATAATAATTAAAACACATAACACAATACAGGCAAATAAAAATAGAATGGGAGACTGAATTGAGGTTGGACTGGATTCAGACATCCACACTGACAACATCAAAACTGATTGAATGTTAGCAATGCTTCTGTCAGGCCTGAAGGACCAGGTCCACCTGGGAAGGTTCAATTAAGTTGATTTATTGCTATACATAGGAACCTTTTTAACTAGCAGTTGGCACCTGCTTGGAGGGTCAACGGCACTCAAGGGGGTTTGGACTTAGTTTGCTTGTGGCTACATAGGGATGCTAAGCTGATCACTCTTTTCACTCCGCCCCCAGTTCTGCCACACTTTCTCCTACATTTTCACCACAAGCATTAGCAACAAGTACAACAAACTCAGAAGCTTCAATATCAAATGGATTGTAGACCTTCTCCAGGCCTAAATATGACCTTGGACAGAAGAACATTCAAGACAAAAAAAGAATAAGAGAGATGTTCAAATTTGGGACTGGAGGCCATCAACTAATGCAAAATATTTTGGACCAAAAAAAAATAGCCAGGATCTTCTCAGCTGCTGAGAGCAGACCGGGTTGGAGATAAGGCTGGTTGGTCATCTCTATATGTGTAGGTAGTACTGGAGTGTCAACATCAGGGAGCAAATGGTTGTAGGTCAATTATATGGATGTGGCGCTTTCCCAAGAAAACAAATTCAATCATTTATTAAGAGCTGGGAAGACTAGCTTCCCAGGGTGCTGCACCAATGATGTCATCTAGTTTGGTAGTGAGATGTCTCAAGAAAGTAACCAAATTCAGAGACCACCAAGGACCCCACAGATGGGAGGAATTCTGAGTCAATGACTAGCCCACAGTGGAACCAGAAGACAGAAAGGAACTCAACGGGAGAAGGAATTTATACATTTCTCTCCAAAATGTCTCTCATCTTACCTAATTCACCAACATTACTTAGGGAAGGAAGGAATGCACGTTTTTGGTATCTCTTTGTGTGGATGAGTGCTAAGATATGGAGAAAGGTCCAAACATTCCCAAACGTTCAGGAATCCTCTGAATTCTTGAGGTTACTTAAGGAACCATCTCACCCCTATGGGACAGGTCCATCCCAACTGTGGTGCAAGAGGAGATTGTGGATACTCTTAGTTAGGGAATTTTGGTTGGTGGGACCCAGGAGTAGAGCTTTCTCTGCTGTGACTCCTGCCCCTTGCAATTTCTTATCCCCCGAGGCGATATCTGCTCAAACCCATCTGACCTTCTGCAAGAACCTGAAGACCTGTTTCTTCCAGATGGCCTGGGACTCTAATGGGGGAGTAACACCCTTGAGGTTGTTGATTCATTAATAGCTACTCCCACTCTCTAGACATCCTGCTCCCTTTCTCCTCCTCATTTCTCATTCAGTTATAATCTGTATTTTCATTGTGATTTGATTACGATTTTATACAATGGTAGATATACTTATGGTTTTGAGAGTGGAGGTTCATTCTCTGAGCTTGTGGCTTGGTCTCTGAATGTTTCACTACCAGGCTATGTAATATATCCAGCGGATTTCTAGAGGGTGTCTGTGTTGATGTTCTGTTTATAAGGGCTTAGTGTGATCAGCAGGTGTGATGAGCTGGCCACCTTGGGGCAGAGTCTAGGGATGAGTCTTGAGAAGTGTCAGTGGTAGGTCGCATGTGGAGATGGACTTGTGCAGTGCCTTGTGATATGCCCCCTTGGGGTGCGTCCGGAGACTGCAGCTAGTCCAGAATGCGGCCGCGCGGGGGATTTTGGGGGCAAGTGGGCACGCCCACGTAACCCCTCTCCTGCACAAGCTGCACTGGCTGCCTGTGGTCTTCCGAGTGCACTTCAAGGTGTTGGTAACCACCTTTAAAGTGCTCCATGGTATTGGACCCAGTTACTTACAGGACCGCATTCTACCCAATGATACCTCCCACCGTCCTGTTCGCTCCCACAGAGTGGGCCTCCTCAGGGTGCCG
>JANHFO010009659.1:137391-152799 GCA_032468095.1 Pareas carinatus | reverse complement strand
TCAGTACCATACAATATTAGTTGTATGGTTTAGCAAATGCCATATTGTTTGGAATGAATCAACTGAACTCTTGGATAGCTGGCAAAGTTGGAATACTGGGGCATCTCAACAACAAATATACAAGATTGCAGATCAATAGTCCCAAATTTGCATAGAAAGGGCATAATTAAGGTAGTTTCAGAAGTATTAGTGTGGAGAGGCCAACACCTGCCGGCCACATAGGTACACAACACCCTATTTATTTAGTCTTTTTTTCAGGCTAAAGCCCTCCCTCTAAACTCCTTCCTTAAGTGTCAGTCAAATGAGGTGGAACCTTTTCTTGAAATGGGTTGCTGGAGTTGGAGCTCCTCAACCTGTGGTTGAAAGTTCTTGGATAGTTACAGTCTCTTCTCTAAGTAAGTAGGCTTTGCTGCCTGTTCTTCGCCAAGAGTAGCAAATACTTTGAATAAGCTGTCTTGAAAGTATTAATTTATGTCTTTTGGTTTTTCTTTCCCCAATTTGGAATCTTAACCTCAGCTGGGGAAGTTTAGGTAGTCTTTTTCCTTTACAAGAATCAGTTGTTTTGCTTCCCATCTTGACATTCTTGCTGGAGGAACCTGATAAGCTCAATTCTTCATCGAGGGAGCGAGTTATTTCATGGCCAGGCCTCTTTGAAGAGTTTGGGGGGTTTTACGGGCATGAATAGAGAAGGTTAGCAGCTGTTTCTTCCACCTTTGGTTTGCTCTGCACCATCACCAGTTTGTTTGCTATATCCTTAGTTATTCTGTTTCTCCTCCGTCCTCACCTCTAAGGTCACCAAGCACTGAGTCTGAAAGTACTCATTCCTTAATAATTAGGCTTACTCCCAAGAAAATATTTTTCTTTCCCCACATAGATGGCACAGAGCTGCAAGCATAGTGCCTTTCTGTTAACTTTTTAAAACAATCATATCTTTTCCTATCATGCACATTCTGAAACCTCTTTCTGGAATAAAATCTGAAATGCTGTGCTTTCTCTAGGGACTCCACAGATGTGTCCTCAGAGAGTGACAATGCCATGACCTCTAGCACTGTGAGCAAACTTGCAGAAGCCAGGAGGACCACCTACCTTTCCGGGCGATGGGTTTGTGATGACCATAATGGAGACACCAGCATTGGCATCACAGGGCCTTGGATTACCCTTCCCAACAATGGGGATTATTCTGCTTACTATAATTGGGTAGAAGAGAAGAAAACCACACAAGGACCAGGTAATGGGCTATCTGTCACTTCAACTTTTTCTTTTAAGTCTCAGGAAGCTGGCTTCCTCATTGATATTTTTAAAATCATATTGAAATGCAAATTCAACAATCTTGCCCAGATACTTGGCATATTGAAATGTAAGAAAAACACAGGGATACCCTAAGCGGCCTTCAGATAGCCATGATTTTTGTGAGGAGTCCAAAAATTGCAGAAAATGGCATGAGAGTTTCCCAAAAGCACACTTTTACCTCTCATAGCTGAGAAGTTCATTAACTGGCATTACATTTCAGAAATCTCAGAAGTAAACGATTGACTGATCTCAATGCTTTGGCAACCGGGATGCCCAAAAGTAAAACTTAAGAGATCTCACACAAGAACACTGAACTTTAGTAACTCTTGGTGTTCATAAGTTTTACTTTGGGGCATCCCGGTTGTGATTTTTAAAAAGTACCATTTTATTTGAATTTGAGATTCCACAAACAACAATCATGGTTGTTATGGGTACTTTGTTCTCCACGAGTACCATGCCATGAATTTCTGCCTTTTCCTGTGGCTGTAAAAACTGATTGTTTCCCCCTTCTGTTCTAGACATGGAACATAATAATCCTGCTTATACCATCAGTGCTGCTTTGTGCTATGCAACTCAGCTGACTAACATTTTATCACTTATACTGGATGTAAACCTTCCCAAAAAGCTATATAACAGGTAAGAAATCTAGAAGAAGCCAGAACATGTGCCAATATTGAAAACATTATGTTAAGTGTCAGGCTCTAGAATTGTAACCCATTACAGTATAGCATATGTTTATATACCCAAATTTTGAGTTCTAAGATTTCACAAAAATATTAATAATTGTAGGTGGATAGATAGCCAAGTATGTGAATGGATTCTGAGATTGTGATAAAACTTTAAAAGTGGTAGACAGCAAACATTCTTGTGACTTCATTTTTTAAAAGAATTGACAACCCAGGGCAGCAGCACTCCTGGCATTTATATCATTGGAATAGGTGGGCACTAAATTTCATTTAGCACACACACACACACACACACATCCCAAATGGGAAGTTTCCTAAGTCTCTGCAAAAGTTAAATAACAGGGATGACTACTTAATATAGGCATGGGGTTTGTTTTGTGAAATGGTGTGATTGATATTAGTTATGTTCAGTTTTCCAAACCAATATGATTGGCTGTTAAATCAAAGAGGAAGGGAGGAATTACGTGCACAATTCTGTAATATTGGCTCCTTTCTGAAATCAAAAATAAAACTGGATGAGCCTTGTTTTTTTCTGTTAGTTATTCTATTTTGCCAAATCAAAGTGAACCAAAACATGCTTGTCTGTTTGCCTTGACTCCTTGTTCAAAATTTTATGCCTTAATATTTCCGCCTTAATATATTTTGCAGTGAGTTCTGCGGAGAAAATCTTAGCAGGAGGAAATTCACCTGGGCAGTGAAAAAGCTAAATGCCAATATCCTTTACCTTTGCTTTTCTCAGGTAGTTTTCATTTGGTTTCTTTTCCTTCTTGGAAGGCTTTACATTGTTTCCTCCTCATCTTTCGAGTCCTGCCTGATGAGTATTCTGCTTTCCTTCATATGCTTTTCCAGCATGTCAACTTAGATCTTCTGCACCCTCTACATACGCTCAGAAACTTGATGTACTTGGTCAGTCCTGAGACAGAGCATTTGGGAAGGTAAGAAACAGTTCAATAATAAAGGCCTTGGTTTCTTCCCTGCCATCAGTAACTTTCTAGAAGAGTCTCCTAGCAGCCCTTTTCACTCCTCTGTATCAAATATCATTGTAAAGTTTGATAGTATGTCACAAATAACATCCACTCTATTACCAGCTCTCCCAAGTTGAAGAGAGAGGGGAATTTGGTCCTGGAATACGAGATGGGCCTTTTCAATTACAGACGTACTTTGTTAAGAAATTATGAATTTCTAGGTAAAATCATTGTATGTTTCTCACTTTAGTTTAATAGCCTGCCTGTTTTTCAGTTTTTCTCATTGTGACAAGGAATTGAAGGTTGTCTCAGTTGTGCGTGACTTGCCATATCTCATAGAAAAATAACACTTCTTCTGACTTGAGACTTTATGGGGTCCTCCAAGTATTTTATTCCCTTATTACGTGATCTTTTTTAAAATTCTTGCTCCATCCTGCAAGCTTGCTCTGGTGAGAGTTTGAGTCCGTTGCTCAATCCAGTTGTCACGTCCTCAGCTTTGACCCTTTTAGTTTAGCTCATATACCTTTAAACATAAATGTTTACTTATTTTCTCCCTCCCATTTTTGCTACCAAGTGTGTGATCAAAGCATCTCTCTCTTTCCCCCCTCCCCCTCCCCCAATAGGTCTGGACCATTTGAGATCAGTGCTGATTTGGAAGATTCCATGGAGTTTGTGGACCCCAGCGGTGCTGGTGAGACAGATGAGAGTGGAGATGAGCACATAAGTGATGAAGAAACTGACCTTGGAACAGACTGGGAGAATCTGCCCAGCCCACGGTTCTGCGATATCCCCTCCCAGCCAGTAGAGATGCTGCAGAGCCAGAGCACACAGGCTTCTCAACCCATCGCCAGCAGCAGTGCTGGTGGCATGATCTCCTCAGCAGCAGCCTCAGTTACCTCTTGGTTTAAGGCATATACTGGACACCGCTAAAAAAAAGTTGGACCTCTATGGCCCACCGTCACTGTAGTAGACTTTGTGATTCAGTTCAGTAGTGCCTGGAACAATGGGAGCGGGAGTGTCTGACTTTCATTTGCAGAAGCTCCAGCACCTCTCAATTTGCCCAAGCTATAAATTCCTCCCATTTTCTGACACCTGCAACAGAATTCAGCAGTTCTGAGTCACAGTCTCTTTTTTTCTTTTTGTGCTGAATAGAAAATGATTACCTGCACACTTTAATCTGTATTTTCTAAAAGAAGCTAAGAAAGGCAACCGTTTGAAGCATGGAGACGGGAAGAGAATTGTGGAAGAACGCAATCTGACAGTCATGCAAATACATAAACTCATCCTGGTCCATCAGTTCTAGCAATGGCCTTGAACTTCTTGGTTTTATGGAGTGAGCATCATTTACCAACTTACCACACCAATGTACATTTCAGGAACCCTCCGGCAAACAATGCTTTTTAAATTAGTTTCTAAACTCTGTTGCCATAATTTTAATACAGAAAAATCATCTTTTTTAAAAAAAAAACTACTGGCGACAATTATCTCTTTTGTATGTGTTGCATTCATTCATTAGAAGATCTTTCTGAATATTTTTCACAGTGAGCCATCCAGAATTCCCAGGCTCCTTGTTCTAGCACCAGACACCAAAGAAAGGCTGGCCCATAATAATTTTCAAATATAGAGCCACTCTGCTGTGGTCAGAAAGTTTGTATCCATACATTCTTTCATAGGGTGGAAGCACACTTCTCTTGCAGTTTGGTTTTGTGTTTTGGAAAGCTGGCACTCCCGAGATGAGAACATGAGGACTTGTCCTCCTTTTTGTGTCCACTTAGTGGATACAGCATGTTGTACATAGAATTTAAATCTGTTGTGATTTTGTTTTGGAGGGATTTTGGAAGTAAAAAAAGCTTTCCATTGTCATTGTATTATTCTTGTCCATCTACCTTTAACGTGGATTTATATATTAGATCCATTTCAGATGCTTCCTGGCCATCAGTCAGTTCGCATGAGCCTGTTTTTTTCTATTTGTCCATGCAGTGTTTGCTCTCCATGCTGAGATCAGAACTTGGGGACAGTTTTACATCATTCTCCCCTTTGAAAAGGATAAGGGATAGGTTTTGCAAGTCAGGCTTATGTGAGGATTCATCACATGTCTTTCATAGCCTGTCTTTATTAGCTCATAAGAATGATTGACTCTCATACTCGCATCTTCCAAACCATCATGTGTGGAACTCCAGTGAAAAAAGTCTCTGTAAGCAACAGATTTGGGCACTTATCCTATTCCAAGCAATGTTAATTTTTAGATGCTTTTATGCCTTGGAACCGGTTCAGCCTTTCAGCAGAGCAGGTACACTTAGAATGTGGAATACCCTCTCTTGAAGAATACATACACAATGCTTGTCCAACATTAATGTTGGAGAGAGCCAGGATGGTGCAGTGGTTAAAAGCAGCACTGCAGGCAGTTTCTGCTGACTGCCATCCGCCATTAGCCATCAAGTTCAGCAGTTCGATTCTCACTGGCTCAAGGTGGACTCAGCCTTCCAACCTTCCGAGGTCGGTAAAATGAGGACCCAGATTTTTGGGGGGCAATATGCTGACTCTGTAAAGCACTTAGAGAGTGCTGTAAAGCACTGTTAAGTGGTATATGTCTAAATAATGCTTTGGAGATTCTATGCTGGGTTTTTTTCCCCTGTATTACAAAGATTTGCAATCATGCAAGAACTTCTGAATTGGCAAATAAGTTTTATTAAGTGTTTCTATGATGGTCTTCTATTTAAGCCTGGAGTGCATATAATGAAGCGCATAGGGTTTGAAGTAACTTTGCTATGCAGATTCCCTCCCCTCAAATAGGAATTTATCTGGAGGATAGGGAAACTACTCCTTTATATTTCTGTTGCTAAACCAAAGATTGCTTTAGTTAGGGGGTTTGATTTAAAACCAGATGGTGTGATTCTTCCCTTTGTAAGGCTTAGTATAGAAAGATAGCAATACAACGATCCACATCCATCTTTACTGGCTTCTATGGAAGCCATATTGATTTACATATATGTGGCCGTGGATGGAATTGTGAGTGACTTTTGGGCTTTGTCTCAAAAGATCTTTGGTGACATGGGATTGCTCTCTTACCTACTTCGATTAATGAAACAAGTGGAAAATTGTAAGAAAGGCACTTTATTAGTTGCAGGTGATATAGGCTGCTTAACATTGTGACTTCAGGGGGGGAAGGAAATGGCAGGTGGGCTCTCAACATTGTAAATATGTTTGCTTTTTCTCTTCTGTTGTGTGTTCCTCCCCCCCCCCCATTTCTGAATATAAACACTTGGAAATCATTTCTAGTGAACCGAGGGAAATAAATATAAAAGCCAGTAAGCCATGAATCATTTTTGCTTGTCCGTTTCAACTACTTAAAATGGTGCCTCTCTCCTTCAACAGTGGAACATTGCTTTGGAGGCCACCCAAAGGCATCCAAATAGTAATAAGGTAGGGTGCTGCTCCCTTTCAAGAAAAGAAATTTGTGTTTTTTTATGTTTTTAACACTTCTAGAGCTATTTGGAGAAGCTACAAATAGATTTCTGAAATCACAGTGCAATAGAGGAAAATTCTGCTTCATGGACAGGGAAGCCATTGATGGTATCCTCGGTTTACGTCACTAATTGTGTGGTTTGCAAGATGTTAGGGTGTCACAATGGCAGAGCTGTATGTTTAGGCTCAAGATTCTCAACATGCTTAATGGGTTACTAGAAATACAATAAGTGGTTTGCTGTCTGAAAATTGGTTCTCCAAAGAGAGTGCTAATCGAGTATCTCTAAATTCATAGCTTTTTTTAGCTCATGACCTTGTGCCACTTTCAAACTAGCAGTCCTAACTAAATGCAATGTGTTTTTCAAATTGTACTACTGCAATAAATCTTTTGGTTTTTTTAAGATTGCTCGGTTTGATTTTTACTCTGTTCCGATATTTCTGTTAGCATTGGAACTACTAATGTCCCAGGTGCATGTGTTTCAGTTGCAGAACACTATGAAGAAGAAATATACATACTTCATGCCAAAAATATCTAGTGTATTTGTCAGGAACCTTTTCACTGGTTATAACCCCAGATGGAGTCAGTTTTTTCCTAATTTGTGATGCAATTCAGCCGTCCAGATGTAGCTAATTTTATAACTAAGAGATGAAAATGGAAGGGAAGCCTATAAATGACACGTTATCTGTAAATATTGGAACTAATAACTGGCCTGTTCTGTTGAATATTTGAATCAAATATGTGTTTGATTCAAACTTTTTTTTAGCAATTTCCTAGGAGTGGTGATAGATAAGAATCTGGTTTCTGCCAAGAGCGGAGAGTATTACATAGCTAGTATGTTCTGAATACTTAGAAGATAAATTGCACATTTAACTGTAATATCACCAGGGGTTGGGGGATAAATTCACCGGGAAGAGGCCAGTAGGGGTGCCTTGGCATGCTTGCCGGAACAGCAGTGAGCATGACAACAGAAGATGGAAGTAGCTGAAGCTCCAAATGACAGCTCTACTAGTCACTTCCAGGCAGCAGCAGCAGCAGCTCACTGACTTGTCTTTAATGGAGAACCAGCTTTCTTGTGCTACAGTGCTCCCTTAAAAAAAAAACTCCCTCATGTAAAAATCTTCAAATAATTCAGATGGGTGGGTGGGAAAACAAATACTTTGCCAACTCTAATTAGACATCTGGATGATTTACAGCAGATCAGCAAGTGTTTCTGAGACAGAAAAATCATCTTTGGATTGAACTAGGCTTCTGATAATCATATTGGTGTGTCCATGTAGGGTGTTTTTTTAACCAATAAAAGAAATATGATTTATCATTTGCCATTTTTTAGGGATGTTTTTCAACTTTCTTGTTACAGCCTCAAGATCCCCTACTAGTTGCCTCTGTAAGTACTAAACGGTGTCAAGCCAGGCAAGCTGTCCAGGTGCTGTATCTCATTCGCTCAGATGTTTCTGCCAAAACTGTTTGAAATCAGATGT
The DNA here is from genome assembly GCA_032468095.1 of Pareas carinatus. Taxonomy (NCBI): domain Eukaryota; kingdom Metazoa; phylum Chordata; class Lepidosauria; order Squamata; family Pareidae; genus Pareas; species Pareas carinatus. Next base: position 144,914 of record JANHFO010009659.1, on the reverse strand, counting down.
AGAATTGTCTGGCACTAAATACAAATTCCAGAACGAACAAATATTGTGAACCATTATTTTTGCACCTGGCTCAAGTGCCCCGTGTCTTTTAAACATAATGGGAATGGATGAAGAGTATTCCTGTATGTTTGGCAGTGCCTAAGTGGAAATAGGGTCTCATCTTTCAGTGTATACAATATCCCATTGTGTATACAGATTACTTTGAAAGAATCCAGTTTCCATTGGAACTGAGCAGCTGTTTAAAGTTTGAGCCAATCACAGGGATGGGCCTTGTTAAAATTCCTTTTTTATTAATAGCCCTTAATATTTATGCAGTGCTTTTGATTTTTAAAGTGTTTCTGACTAAATCCTACAAGTTTGCTCATGAGGCTTACTGTGCTGGAAGCAGCACATCAGCCATTTTCATGGTCTATCAGAATAACAGAGTTGGAAGGGACCTCGGAGGTCTCCAAGTCCAACCTCTTGCTCAGGCAGGAGACCCCTATACCATTCTGGACAAATGGCTGTCCAATCTCTTCTTGAAAACCTCCAGTGGTGAAGCACCCACAACTTGTGACGATATGCTTTCCCACTGGTTTATTGTTCTCATTGCCAAGGGTAGTTCTAGGTTGCATCTCCCCTTGATAAGCTTCCATCTATTGCTTCCTGTCCTGCCTTCAGGTGCTTTGGCGAATAGGTTGGAACACTGCTATCACGTCACCCCAATCCTTTTCACTGTAGACTAGACATACTCCATTCCAGAAACCGATCTTTATTTTACCCTCCAGTCCCCTAATCATCTTCATTGTTCTTCTCTGTACTCTTAAGAGTCTCAACTTCTTTTTTAGATCATGGCAGCCAAAACTGAATGCGGTATTCCAAGTGTGGTCTTACCAAGGCACTATAAAGTGGTACTAGCACTTCACATGATCTCGATTCTCTGTTAATGCAACCTAGAACTGAGGAGAAATTTCTTGACAGAACCCTTAGTCAGTGGAATGCCTCCAGAAGCTGTGGGTGCTCCGACACTGGAGGTTTTAAAGAAGATATTGGACAACCATTTGTCTGAAATGGTATAAGGTTTTGGGATTGGACTAGAAGACCTCCAAGGTCCCTTCCAACTCTGATACTGTTATTTCCTAAGGGTAACCCGAGATTTGTGGTAGAAGTGAAACTGAGTTCCTAGTCCAAAACCTTACCTCAGACCCATACATACAGATTATTGTAGTCATGTTTGCTCTATCATGATGAGGGATCCTGTAGTTCGGCAACATCAACTCCCTATTCCGATGTTAGTAATTAAAGAAAATTGGATGGTAGGTATGGTAATAATGGGAAATACTCATTGGAGTAGCTGCCTCAAAGGTTACAACTTAGGCCCAAAAAGGCTGAAGAAACTGCTCGATTTCGGTTCTTTAATGCACAATACCAGTTCTCTCAATTGGTCATCCAATTACTGTGCTAACTACAAATGACAGTGATTATCACAAAATTTCAGAGCGTAAGTTTAGTGTGTGCCTGGTCGCTCCTCTAGAAGTCTTGGGGATTATTCTTTATTCTTTTATTACTCTTCATCTTACAGTGATCTAATAAAAGCAACCAACAGAGGGAAAAGGGGAGATTTGCAAAGATATTTACAAATAATACAGAAAGGTAAGGTGGCCACCATATTGCTGGTAAAATGCTTTCCGTCTGAAGAATTCCGGTTGAGCTCCACTTTATCAGATTTATATGGCTGCCATCTCACAAAAGGTGACTCTGGATGGCACACAATGATGCTATTTGGTGGCTATCTGTCCACTAGCTGGTCTTCATTTTTCAAAAATAATTCAAGTATGGCTTAGAATACTACCCCTTTTATATAGGAAGTGTGTTGTTTCCCATCTATGCCCTCCTAAAAAACAGAAAGTAATGTAACTTTTTTGAGTAATAAAGTTTGTAAAATGTTAACTCTTCAACATGTGAAATGCATTTTCATCTGAAACTGAGACCTGCAAGGACACCAATACCAAGAGAGTTTTGCTCTTAAATTCAATGGGTGGGGTGTGTTGCCCTGGTACAATATATTTCATAGCTGTTGCAATCTTTTGGCTGCCAGATTGAACCCAACCCTTCCAAAATCTGAATGCCTTCTCCCTAAAGCACGATACCAACCAGTTTTCTTGACAAAACCTTACAGCAGGGATGACCATCCTTGCTAAAACTTGTGGCCTCGTGACCAGTTGAGGAATTCTGGGAGTTGAAGTTCACAAGTCTTAAGGTTGTCAAGGCTGGACACCCCTCCTTTTATAGGAGATACCGGCAAAACTAGAGTTTCACATTACCTTTTCAGATTAGAAATTATTGCCAAGGTAGTACCCTTAAGAACATAGCAATTTCATTGTTTTCCCCCTCTCAACTGAAAATCTTCTCCCATTGCTTCCCAATATTTAAGTCAGCTGAGCCTCTCCTTAAGCGATTTCCACAGTTGGTTTATTTTCGTAGCTGAAATTCTCATCATTTTGAACTTTTTTCTCTATGTGTCTTTCTTTATACTGTACTGACAAATAAAATGCCGCTTTCTATTTCTGTGAGTGTATTTTTCTTAAAAATAATATAAAAGATTTGCCTCAAATGTATGAACTGTAAAAACTGTTTCAATCTTTAGTTCCTAGTTTTTTTAAAAAAAATTAGTGTGCAGTACCTTGAAGGTGTAATTTGCAGAACATGTAACAATTCATGAATCAACTAATCTTTGAAAAAAATCAGGTTTCTCATCTTTTTTTTTTTTTAACTTCTTAAAGGTACCAAGTTCAAAAAACACTAAAATATTTGTAGTATCTTCATTTTGCACTAATTGGAAAAGTAAACCATTTAATTAAGCAATTAAACCATTGCTCAGGATATTGGACTATACAATGACATGTGGAATCCAGAGAAAGGGTGGAATTCTTCAAGCTAAGGATAGATCTATTCCATGCCATCCTTACTTGCTTTCATGGCCTTCTTAGGATTTCTTAAAATTAACTACTTTTTTCATAAATTTTTCAGATTTAACCATTTATTTAAGAAGAATCAACCATTTGATTACACTTAAAACTGAAGCCTGAAACAAAATATAAAGGGAATCAAGCACATAAATCTTGCTTTTCAGTAATCAAAATATGGCTCATGAGAAAAGCTGCTTCATTATGTAAGCAGCAGCTTTTACTCTAAGATTAATTCTGTGTGCATGAATTTCTAAAAAAGATATCACAATTTATTTATTATTATTTAGACTTATATACCGCTTCACGGTGCTTTATAGCCCTCTCTAAGCGGCTTACAGAAATCAGCATATTGCCCCCCAAAATCTGGGTCCTCATTTGATCGACCTCGGAAGGATGGAAGGCTGAGTCAACTTTGAGCCAGTGGGAATCGAACTGCTGAGCTTTGTGGCTAATGGCTAATAATAAACATGAGTTGTTTGACATTGTTACTAATTAAATCACAGACTCTCCTAGAGATATAGTTTAGGTATGACTTAACCTTTGCCAGACTGGTTAAGTTATAGCTGGCAAAGAGTCTAGGCTTATTTTGAAGCTGGCACCATACGAATTGTGTAATGTGTAGATAATACACATAGGTACAGGCAATCGTTATGTTATTTGATCAAGCTGGCAAGCTCAAGAAAATGTTGTGGATGTCTGAAAAAAGTGTAGGGTTTTTTTGTGATTGGCAAAATTCATCAGACATGATTAACATCTGTAATATTCATTTTCATATCTTTGATATTAGAATCTGCTGCCTCTAAAAAGGGGGAGGGGAAATAATGTGTCACAAAAAACATTTTCCAAATAATTTCTTTTAAGTACTAGGTACTTTAAGTACTTTTTTTTAAGTACTGGGAAGAAAAAAAATGATAAAAGGACAGATTTAGAATGCACATTTTATTAAGTAAAAAAAAAAACCCCAAGGTAAGGTGAATGCAATAGACCAGAGCTCTCCTGCTATATGACAACAGTCTTTTTCCTGCTATCACCCTAAAATATAACATGCTGCCTATGTGTTCTAGTCTAGTTTTAAGGTTGTCCAGTTAAACCATTCTTTTTGAAGACTGATTTTTTTTACATATTTAGAGTTTCTTTTCAGAAACAATGTTAATATATATTTATATATATTTATATATATAAATGTATATTTTATACACGATATACAGATAGGAAAACGAGACACTTTTAAAACACAGAACTGTCGCCGCAAACACTGGGGGACTGCGTCGCAGCACTTCGATGTTGGTCAACTGGCTGTCAAGACACCCAAGATGAAGCTATTCTAGGGCACTTATGTACACAGGTGGGCTAAACACAATCTTTTCTCCAAAAGGTAAAAAAGGCCTTTGTGATTTAAAGCATGTGCAGTTTTGTAGCCCTGTGGAAGAGGGAAAGAAAAACCACCCACAAATTATATACAGTGTAAACATCACAAGGCGTGGAATTCTCTTCCTACCCATGACTGAGGCTCCCAAATGATGTGCAGAATGTGCTAACAGTCCTCATCTATTTCCCTGGATTTCTTGTGAATCGCACGATTAAGGTTATGGCAGGCAGGGACCCAATGATTGTCATGAAGGCCTAACTTGCATCCGGGGACGTTCTTTTGGGATCTGTGACAGCACATCCAGTACCCGGGCCCATAAGGTAGAGCTTGGCAATAGGGCTTGGGATGCCACCGGCATAACGAGACGTCACCCTTGGTGTACTTCTTTTTGCACTGTTTGCAAGGGTCTTCTCTGTAGCGTGGATCACGAACCCAGCGTGAATCTGCTGGCCTGACATTGTAGTACTCAATGATAAATCTGAAATATCCACAAGTGCATTTGAGTGCCACCAGACTCTTGGTGGGCAACAAGCCAAATATCTTCACTATAATGTGGTGGGGCAGGAAGACCAAATATTGCTGGGGCTCCAAAAGTTGCTGGATCTTAAACCTGGTTTCCAAAAAGTCATGAGACCTTTGCCTCTTTAGATGAGATGAGTCAAGAATCTGCAGTGCATTCTCTGAGGAAACATCAGGGCAGTCACCTGAAACATGGCTTCTCATACAAACTTGGTAAGCAGAGGAAGCTTCCTTTCCTTGGGTCCCTGCTGGACATTCCTCCGTAGGAGTCTCCACTGACTGCAGGCACTCTTGGGAGATTTCACATTTGGATAAAAGCAAGAAAAGTCTTCCTGGAAGAGAATCTTCACCAAAGCTCAAATCAGAAGACTGGGGTTTTTTACAACTCTGATCTATCTTGCTGACAGATATGCTAATATTCAGGGATTCACTCACTCTCACATTTGAATTCAAATTAGGAACATCCACCGATTCTTTTGGTGCACATTCAGTAGATGAAGATTTGTTATACAAGAAATGTGGAGATGACTGGACAGCTTCGGAATACTTAGAGGGATGTGACTCAGTGGTGTTTTGAGAATCATACCAGTTGACAGATATGGTTCCTTGCCCATGCTTAAGATCATGGTTGCCTTCAAAAGAATCATCAAAGGAAGACTGTCCAGAAGCGAGACCTTCCCATAAACTATCTTCCACTGAACCATTGTGCTTTGATCCCCACCCCACCTTCTCGCCACTACATTCTTCTTGGTGGAGGACCAGAGATGATACCTTGTCAGACTCGTTCTCTGGTAGAATTCCACTTGCCAGGAGCACTCGCCCTACATTCCGCCGGAAGCTACTATTTCTAGACAAGCTCCCTGCTTCACGTTCACTTTGGCGCCTCAGGCACTCTGATTCAAGCTTTGCAACCATCTCCAACACACGCACTGGCTCAGCCTGCTGCTCTACACCTTGACTGCCACAGGGTGGCTTTTCAGACGGAACTTCACAAGCTCTGAAGTCAGAAAAGAATCCGGGAGCAGAAGGGGCAGCTTTGGGTTGCCCAACAAACCTGGGCACAGCAGAGACACTGGGACAGCTACTGGCACAACTGGCCAGCAAAACACTTGCTCTTTGCTCCAGGAAAGCAACCATCTCAACAACTGATAATGGTCGACCTGGGAAGCCCCCCTCGCCACCATCAGTCATATTATGTACTGAGCAGTGCTCAATGCCACAGGCAAATGGCTCGGGCTGGTAGCACCTCACATTGGCCTCTCTCATCCTTTCCAGGTGGACCTTGGCCTTTTTGATATCTAGTGACTTTTTCCGGCGTTTGGTTGCTCGCCCATCTATGTCCCAGGTGCTTTTGTTCTTCATGGAGAATACTCGGTTGTTACTACATAGCTGGGCCGCAAAGAAGGCTATTTTCTCTTTTGTGTTCCCAGGTTTTACAACTGCCCAGATATCCAGCAGTCCCTCTTCCTCTTCCCCCTGATGGATGGAGGCAGGCGGGGTAGCTCTCTTCTCTTGGACCCTGGGTGCTTCCACATGGCTTTGGTTGCTGTTTCTACTATGGAGCGTTTCTACTATGGAGGCAGAGAGATTTCCCAATGGTTTCCAATGAGGCGGATTGGGTAAAAAATTTGGCTTGGGGTTCCTAGGTGTTTCATCTTTTGCTAATCTCTGCTCGCTCATGGGTGGGCTTCGTGCAGAATCCAGGCTTATTTCAAAAGATTTCTCTTTCTTCTGTAACTTGAGATATGGCTTTAAGTGCATTCCAGATATTCTGGAGAGGAAAGGGGAAGGGGGTGAGAAAGAAGATACACTTTTAAAAATTGCTGATTTAAGGGTAAAGATGAATTTAAAGATTAAAACTGCTCTATGAACTTAGGAATAATTACATTGTGGGTTGGGCTGCAAGTACAAATCACTGCATCAGGGATGAGTAACTCATATGGGAAAGGTCCTTATGTACCCCAAGTTCTTTCTCTTCTTTTTACTACTCTGAGAACATCTGTGTGATGGAAAGTTGCAAGCATGAAAATTGGTAGAGTGATTTTATCAAATTACAAATATAATAGATCTGTTAAAATTTCAGCAGGTTTAAGGCACCTATTATACTTTTTTCAAAGGAATAGATTGACAGATACTGGGAGGAAACAGCAAATTTGTTTTCTGAAAGGTTGAAGGTTTGGATTTTATTTAGAGTAGTTCTAAATGTTCAGCATATCCATTTAATATCTTATTTAAAAAAAAGGAAGCAGTGACGCTGCCTCAGTGGGTGAGGCCTGGGGAGTCAGAGAGGCTGCCAACAGGTAGCTGTGCAGAGTAACTAAGATCCAGAGCAAGCAAGCAAGCTGCTTATCAGAAATCATGTTACTTTGCAATCATGCATGTTAAGTAGTATCCATCTCACTCTCCAGGATGTAGAGACTGCGAAGAGGAAGATGGGATGCTAGTACTGGCAATACAGCACCAGAACTCCAGAGGGAAGGTTCAAATGAAAGGAGCTTTCCTGAAATCTCAACTGATTCTATGGTGCAATCTACAATAATCTACAACAGATGTGCTGTGACCTGTTGGCCACTGAGTCCTCCACATTCTCAGCCCCCAAGCATTCAGAGAGCTCCAAGTAGGGAGAGAGAATGGAGCTGTCAGAGGACAAGGCGGGAGAGAAGCCTGGACCGTCCATCAGTCCTCAT
>JANHFO010009659.1:121043-132478 GCA_032468095.1 Pareas carinatus | reverse complement strand
GGGTGGACTTCAATTCCCAGAATTCCCCAGCCAGCATGGCTGGCTGGGGAATTCTGGGAGTTGAAGTCCATCCGCCTTAAAGTTGTCAACATCGGGGAACCCTGATTTGCAGCATTTAGCTAAGGTTAGAATAACACTTAGAATGCCAAGGAAAATGTTTATCCTATAATGCTATGTGACTTTTCAGAGGGGGTTCAAAAAGGCTTAAGTACAAATAGGTGTGCATAACCTTGTGAGGCTTACTGCACTTTGACGCTTTTTAGGCCAAAGGGGAGGAAAATGATAATAGAACATCCTAACTCTGAAAATAGTTTTCCTCCAAATGCTATGGTGTGATCAAAGGATCACAAAATGGACGTCCGTGGAGGCGGGGGTGAGGAAAATACACAAATGACTATAGTACACCTATGCTGCACCATAGACTGTGAGTCAGACATGCTGGTTCTGCCTATGAAAAGCAAAAAACAAGAGGGTGGGAAGCTGGATCAATCTAGTTGTTAAGCACATCAAAGCAGGCTTCCACACCTTTGAGCAATAAAAGCAGCCAATGACCGCTGAAGGGAGAAGTTGTATTTCCTTATTGGATGTTGATATTTCTGTAATGCTATAAACAGCCTGAAGAAGTCAAGTTTGATGTCAGCAAATTCAAAAAACACAATTGCCAGGTATAGGAAGCCATGCAAGATTTGCTTTTAATTTTGTTTTTAATTTTATAGATCTTTGTATTGTATTGTATCGTACTGTTGGCTGTAAACCGCCCTGAGTCTGTTGCATGGAAAAGGGCGGTAGATAAATTAAATTAAATTAAGAATCCCCTGACGCAAATGGCTGCTCAGCAGATATTTAGAGTAGCAGGGTACATTTGATCCATATATACAATAGTAGCAATCTGGGTGTAGATTGCATTTAAAAAGCTTTTTAAAGCAGGGAGGCTTTCTGTATCATGATCATGATTAGGATTACTTTTAACAAAATCGAAGAATGCTAACAAAACCATGCAAGCTAAAATCGGTCACTCTACAAATAATAAACAAACCAAACAAAACCTTTTTTTTAAAAAAAAAAGTAGTAATTTTGGTCTCTTGCCCAGCCATATAAATTTATTAAGCCCTTCTGGCACTCATTTAAATTTTCATCTTTTTTAAGTATTGGTATCATTTGGAACAAGAATAAAAATCTAGGTAAAACATTCATCTTTATTGCTGCGATCCTGCCCAGAAGGGACAGTTGCAGCTTTTTCTAACTCTCCATTTCCTTCTGTACCTTTGACCATAACATTTCATAGTTATTCTTATATAGTTTCACATTCGAGGCAGATATATTGACACCTAAATATTTAACTTTTTGTGTTATTTCAAATCCCGTAGCTTTCCTTAAATTTTCCTTTTGAGATGTAACCATATTTTTAGTAATTATTTTTGTTTTATGTTGATTCACCTTGAATCCCGATACTTTCCCATATTGATCAATTAATTTCATCAAATGTACCACAGATTTTAGAGGTTGTGCTAGTGTCACAACCAAGTCATCTGCAAATGCCCTCAACCTATAGTCTTGATCTCTAATTTTGATCCCTTTGATTTCCTCCGATCCTCGAATATTATAAAAAAAAGTAGTGACATAAAAGCTATAAAACCCCCATGATGATTCTGAAGAAACAATCCATAAAATCAAATTAGCATAAAAATAAGTTTAAATAAAATCTGTAGAACACCGTACTCAAAGCAAGGCATCCACAGGATCTTCACAGAGGGAATTCCGAAAGATGAGCTGCATTGGAAGAAATCTCTGAGCAACTGGATGAGCCTGAACTGTCATGTATAAAAATGGAGGATTCCTGATGAGCTGGGAGTAGACATGGCCGCAATCATGGCATCAAAATGCAAGGCGGATGAGAAGGGTAGAGTTTGGTTGAGCATGCAGCAGAAGTGTTCAATTTTCATGCGATCTCTTTTAAAAATGTGTCCTCAGAGGGCAAAGCACTGTTGCCATTGAAAGGAATGAACACTACACGTTAAAAAAAAAAACTCTCAAAACTGTTCTGTCAAAGTCTGTATAACTCCTGCCGAGCTATTCAGTTCATGGAAAGTAACTTTGTATGTAAGAAATGGTTTGTTTGGGAAATCATCTTATATCCTTTGTCTAAACTTAGAAGAAGGACCCATTTTTAGTCCCAAAGATATAGTGCATTTTGTGTTGATGCAGGTAATTAGGCGGCATCAGGGAGTAACAGCCGATTGATGTGGTAAATCAAAGATGTCCAACTAGGAAACTCAGAAGTCTATCTGTTGTGATAATCAAAGCAGCTTAACCTGAAAGGCCATTCAAACAGACCTCGAATTCTTTGTGATTCAATTTTAACTAAGATCAAAGCTTATAAAATGCTAGGAAACTAAGATAATAAAACTACAATTTGCACAACTCCCAAAAAGATCACAGGCTTTGACTGAAACAGAAACAGCAAATTGACACCAAACTTTTTAATTTTCTTCAAAGAAGGAAATGACTATATGATTTAAAGAATCTTAAAACTCATTTAGACTTTTTTTTCCTGCTGCTTTTCTGGTGTTATCCCTGATACTGCCCGCTTGACAAAACAGAACAAACTTCTGCTGTCTGAGAGAGATTACAAAAATGCCAAATCCAGCAACATGTAGTCCAACATTCTGTTAATGACCAACTGAATTAGCCCTGGGCCTCCAAATTTAGGATTATGAACTCCCAATTTACAATGTTTATTGCCAAATTAAAGCAGCATTGAAAATTCAGGGAACCCTCCTGTGCTGGTGAAGGCTGGGCCAGAATGTTTCCAAATAGATAAGGTCTGGCTACAAATTCTCAGAGATATTATTAATGTGGAAAGAGATATACTCAGATCTCCTAGCTGGCCCTTTTTCTGCATATAACTTATGGGGAAAACTGAACTGAATAGGGGCCACAAGCTAGTAGAAGGAGAATTCATCTTCACACATATACAGTGGACGTTTGCACAAGATGCTCAAGCCAATTACTAAGTTAGCTCATTGCATCCTATAATGAATCATCAACCATGGCCTATAAAGTCCTGGGAGAGGATCTAAAAAAAATTTGAATCTCCACCCTGGGCTATGTTTACATGGTCTTTGTTCTTAGGGGCCTTAGTTTCTCTCTTAGCAATTTGTGTTATTTTTAGTGATTAGTTTTGTTATATTATTACTTTGTATATAATGTATATAATAAACACCTTACACTGTGAGAAGGGAATTTCAAATGTTTAGTGGGATATCAATCTCAGTAACTAAGCAAGTCGGTCAATGAATGAACGAATGTGTTCATTGCACATGCTGTTAAGTAAGAGGATAAGGAAATTCAACCTTCTCCATGATCTTATCTCCAGAACTGGGACTTCTGTTCTGAACTACATCTCCCCCTGTGCTTTATTACTGCCAATGGAGGCAACATATACAAACCCAAACACTTTCACTGCCACGCTAAGATTCTGCAATATGTCAAGCAAATGATCTTCTGTCTTTCCTCCAAGAGGTGGAGAGAAAGCAAACCAAAGAAACTTGCTTTTTTCCCATTTTGGCATGCACAGTGCTGATACTGGAGATCTGACTAACTTCCAGCTGGGAACTGCTGTTTTTATTACTGCTACTCAAAACAGATCCTCCCAGTTCATACTGTCAGGACTCTGGAAAGTCACTGGACTCACATCACACCCTGAAGAACTCAGAAAAGTTCAACAAAGAGATAAAACAATGCTCCAGACTACCATTAATAATAGCATACAAGATTTTCTTCTTGAAAGCAACACAGATCCCTCACATACACACATGAATTCCTCTTTACAAATCCATGGACGCAGTATGGCAGTGGACTGGGTGCTTCCCAAGTTTGTAAGTTGCATTGTGGGCAGGGGCAACCTGATGTCTTTGAGCCATATAAGGACCACGGTGCTCCTCTCTGTGTGTGTCTCTTTCTTTTTCGTTTTGGTGACCCCCAAAGACTCAACACATTGCCTATTAAAATGTGGCATTATTTTTTTCCCTTCAGGGCAGAAAAAAGGCACATGAAGAGTAAACACCCAAATTTCTCTAAATACCCCCAAAGCCCTATGAAAAAAAAGTTTTATAAGCAAATGTGATGATGTCACTGCATATTCCCTCCTTTCCCTGTGGTCTTCAAAAAGCTATTATATTATTGTATCAATTATTTACTGAGTTTATTTATTTGTTACATTTATTTGCCATCCATCTTACCCACAGGAGACTTTGGGCAGCTTATCACATTAAAATAATAAAGCCATAAGTAGGTAGGTAGGTAGGTAGATAGGTAGACAGACAGACAGACAGACGTAGATTTAAATGCAACAACATATACAAGTACAGCTGTTTACTCATTATTTTATCCTATAAAAAGAATTTTTTACTGTTTCTCAAAAGTACATGCCAGACATATAGCCTAGCACATAATACAGAAAACCAGAGATATAACAACCCTGTAATTCCCATTCAGACTTTCCAAAATAGAGTTCCCACAGTTACTTGCCATAAGGCATGCTGCCCAAAGCTGACAATATTTAAAACCCAGAGTATCAGATTGTGTATCTCTGTATTAAATACACACAACCATTAAATACTTTGTAATATCTAAGAACCTATAATAATGTTTGAAACAACTAAGACTGAAATAAAAATTACACAGCATTAACTGTGTAGCTGTAAGTATGGTTATTTAAAAGGTGGATATTCTGCTCTAGAATCTGACCTAGTCACTATTTTGTGTAGATCCACTGCAATCAATTGAATATGACAGTTATAATTGCTGCAAGTCCCACTGATTTCAATGGAGCTGTTCCAAATGAAACTAAATCTGGATCCATTTTTGTACCTTCAGTAAAAGTTTCTAAAATTTAGAAACTGTTATTGTATACAAGGGATTTCATGGGAATACATAATCAAATACAGGGCTTTCACGCAAAAGGCCTATATTCGGGAAATGAAAATGGAGAGAGTTCTAGTTAGCAAAATATCTATGGCAGGTTCCTGAAATGCTTCATCACAGCCTTTATGTCCATATTCATCATTAACCCAAACTTAAGACAGAACGAGGCGAGCATAGCAGACAACTAGATCTTTAACCGATGTAAAGCACTGTTAAGCGGTATATAAGTCTAAATAATAAATAATAACATAGGACCTCGTCTAAACCTTTATTGATAGTCAGAAGGTTTTTCTATATAGGTAGTCCTTCCTAGGTCGCATGAATCCATCCCAGAAGCAGGCGTCATTTTTGGAGTGGCCGCAATGAATTGTAGCCCCTCTGAAAATGGCACCCATTTCTGGAACAAAACCATGTGGCCTGCAGGGATGCCGAGGGATGGAGCAGCTTGCTCTCTTTGCCCAACGCAAGCTCCAGAACTCCACAGATCTTTTACTGGTATGTGTGCGAATGATGATGGGGTGGGTGAGGAGGAGGTGTGGAACCTGGTGGAGTGGGAAGCAGGCCCAACGCCTACAGGGACCTGGGTGTGTGTGAAAGTGGGGAGGTCCACCACTTGTGGGGGCCACGAGGGGTGGGAAGCCGAGGATGGAGTGCCTTGGGGGCTGAGGGAGGTCTTGGGAGGCCTAGTGCAGCCCCCCCTAAGGAACTCCGTGTTCCACTTAACCTGATCAGGGACAGCAGAGATGAGGGTCATTAACTGAGGCAATCATGCGGTTGTTAAGTAAGGCAAACACAGCAGAGGTGGGGGTCCTTATGTGAGGCAAAACTTAACTATTCCAACAGGCCGGCTTGGGATAGCCGCGCCCTTGTCCTCCTGCCTTTAATATTTAAGTCAGTTCATTTTAATCTATTTATTGGATATCATTTTATCGCTCCCCTTTTAAATCGAGTCTTATTTAATTGTTTTATATATATTTTAATTGTTCATGCTGTTGGTGTTTTATGTGCCTGTAAGCCGCCCTGAGTCCTTTGGGAGAAGGGCGGGGTATAAATAAAATTATTATTATTATTATTATTACTGCACTGTATACTATTACTCCAAACATATCTGTCAGGCAAAGTTGTGGGAGAATAATTCTACTTGAAACTTGTTTTCAATACAGAGTAGTAGATAACTTTTAAAATGCTAGAAATGGAAGTTGATAATGCCACATTTAATAACTAAGACTGCAAACTATACTTGGACTTACCTGATGCATTAAACTGCTGAGTTGTTTCTGATGGTGTGATTGGATCTTGAACGGTTTAGTAGAAATGTTCGGAAAAGGGAAGAAAAAAAAGAACATGTTGGTATATTTATATAAATAACATTGCTAATTGTAAAGGTATAATTTTATGGTGTCATATTCATCCATCCATACCTCCTGAAATATACTGATTATAAATAATGTTTTTATATTGGCTATTTTGCGATCAACTCCAATCATTCTAGATGCTAAGCTTTTTTAAAGGACGGGATTATTTTATCTAAGAACTTTGCACAGTGGTCTCTGTAAAACTGGTGGTGTAACTCTTCCAGGCCATGGAAGGCGACTGGAAAGAGAAAGAAGCATATTTTAAGTGACCATTCAAGATATAATCACAAGTACAAATATAAATGGTGATAGTTGAAGACCATTTCTAACCATGTTCTAAATTAACTGAATTCTTAACTGAACAATTAACTAAACTGTTGGCATGGAATCATCTGCTTCTCAAAGGACTAGTAAAAATGTGTTTAGGCAAAGCATGTCAGACTTTATCTGGAGAGCTTTAAATTGAATCTGAAGGGGCAAAAAATGGAAGAAGGACCACAGATAGAAACTTCTGCAGTGCAGAAGAAATAGAGAATATTGTAACTGGGCAAAGTAAACCAAGAATAAGAAATCAGAAAGAATATTAGGTCTTAAAGTTCACACCCTTCTTTGCTTTCTGCCCATGACAGAAAATAAGACAAATGACTTAAAAGGAAGAATGAAGACCAGTTGAGTTAACTATGATAACTGAAAATCAGCTGCCAAACTGAAAAGAACATTAGACTCAAACATGTGGAAAATCAAATAAAATCAGTGCTGTTGTTGGTGTCTAATATTGCTCAACCATTACAAATATTTTTAAGAGGCCTAAAGTAGTGATGACTTTATTGATTACAAGTATTTGCATACCACAATTCCTGGTGTTTTACACCATAAACAAAAGCAACGTAAATATAAATATAAATCAGCTGAACTAAAGAAACCAATTTCTGAAATAGTGGCCTAGCTCACCATAGACTCACCTAATTTTGATAGAATTGCAGAAAGTTAATAATGCTATCAGATATTGCAAACCAATTAGAACAATTAATAAGTGGAACTGACTTGTCTTCAGAAGTTGTGGATGCTCCAACACTGGAAGATTTTAAAAAGAGATTGAACAACTATTTTTCTGAAATGGTATAGGCTTGAGCATGGGGTTTGATTAGAAAACCTCCAACGTCCCTTCTAAGTTTGCTATTCTGTGAACCATGGTATCTACCACAGAGAAAGTCTATCCTCTTTTTGGTCTAAGGTCAATCCATTTATTTGATTGGAAACAGTCAAATTTTAATAATCAAATGTAAGGTTTTCAATTTTAAACTATGTTATATTTTAGTGCTATAAAATTGTTGTCAGGCAAATTGTTGTTATGATTCATGCATTTTCTTGCTGTTTTTTTTTAAAAATACTAAAAAGAATAACTTAGTTACTAAAACAACATTTACTTATACTTATAGTAACCAATGTCCAAATTTTACAGCAAATGTAAAATTTGCATGCCAATCTTAAATTTTGTTTTATTTCAAATGTTAATTTTAAATTTGGTTTTAAATTGGTCTTAATATTGGAGTTTTAAAATTTTTCAGCCACTATAAATATTTCTTTTCATTGTTTTTAATTTTTTGTAATTTGTATATTGTCTATTTTATTGGCTGTACACCGCTCTGGGTCTCTTTGGGGAGAAGTGTGGTATAGAAATCCGATAATAAAAAAATAAATAAATAAATAAATAAATAAATAAACAAACAAACAAACAAACAAACAAACAAACAAATAAATAAATAAATAAATAAATAAATAAATAAATAAATATATATATATGATATTAACCCAATTGATCTTCAGGATTAGGGACATTAAGCTGCAACGCAGACTGCTAGCTCACAAGCAGCTGTCCCTCTAAATTGCTATCGACGAGGCGCAGGCAACGGAGTCATTCACATCGGGGGCAGATTCCCTCCAAAGGATGGCAGGAAGACTTCCCAGGAAGTTCACCAAGCCAGCGCGAACGTTTTGCCTGAGGGTTAGTCGGAAGATGAGGAGGAAAAGGTCCAACAGGTGTCCCGGACACCGGAGCAGAGCAGGAGTTGCAGCAGCTGTGGAGGGTTCCACCCGATAACATCTTGTCGGTTCAAGGACATAGACTGTCACTGCTGCGGCAAGCGTGGCCATCTGGCAAAGGTTTACAGAGCACCCTTGCCGAGGGCTATTTTCCCACCACAACCGGTCAGCAAAAGAAGTCAACCCGTCTACAAGCCTGACCGCACCAAAAAACCCGTCGGAAAGCCGAAGCCAGCCTGGGAAGGCGCAGAAACCTTCCAAATCCAGCATTTGAAAGGCAAAACCGGCCACTGCAACAAACTGCAAGCAAACGTCAAGATAAATGAAGCTGCTTGTCAGTTGAAAGTCGACTCCAGGTCTGAGATAACTATGATCTCTTGGCAGAGATTTAAAAAACTCTGGCCCCAAACTAAAAAAACTGAACTCAGGCCACAGTCGCTCCTCCTCATTGACTATTAGGGGAATGTCATCCCCGTCTTAGGTAGGATCTCTGTACATGTTGACTACAAGAGATTCTCTGGCCACCTGTCCCTAACTGGGGGGGGGGGACTTTCCTTCCTTGCTGGGCCTGGAATGGTTCGAGCCTCTAGGGCTTGAACTAACAGGAGTCTACTCTGTGAAGTCCACTTGGAGCCAGGACTTGATCCGGGACTTCGAGGACGTCTTCAATGATGACCTGGGCAAGTACCGGGGCACTCCAATTTTTCTTAATTTGGATCCCCTAGTACCCAATCAGAATAAAAGCGAGGCGGGTCACTTTTTCCCTGTGGCCAAAAATTGACGCTGAGCTAGACAAGCTGATCAAGCAGGGTATATTAGTCCCCACTTATCACTCCAAATGTAACGCCAATCAAGGGAGACGGTTCAGTGAGAATTTGTGCAAATTACAAGTGCACACTGACCAAAGAGCTCCAACAAAGCGCTTACCCCATTTTGGTGGTACAGCACTTGCTACACTCCTTGGGCCCTGGGAACATCTTTGCAAAGCTTGATCTTGCACAGGCCTACCAACAGCTGCCAGTGGATGCCGCAGCAGGTGAAGTCCAGACAATCGTGACACATAGGGGGGCTTTTAAGTGCACATAGCTCCAATTTGGCATAAGCATTGCACCTGGGATCTTCCAAAGGATAATGGAACACTTGCTTTGTGGGATTCCAGGTGTAGTGTCCTATTTTGATGATGTTCTCATCACCGCCAGTGACAAGGGCTAACTCTCCTCAAGGTTAAGGGCTGTCTTAACCAAATTTAGGCAAGCCTGTTTCAAACTGAAATCACACAAGTGCCAAATTGGGGTGCCAGCGGTTGAGTTCCTGGGGTTCAAAGTTGACAGAACTGGCATTCACTCGACGGCTGACAAGGTTCGGGCCATCCATAAGGCCCCCACACCTATGTCTAAAATGGAACTGCAAGCCTTCTTAGACCTATTGAACTTCTATGCAGTTTTCCTCAGGCATAAAGCAACAGTGGCTGAGCCTCTATACAAACTGTCAACCAAGACAGTGGTCTGGGTTTGGGGGGCTAAAGAAGAAGCTGCGTTTAAGAGGGTGAAGGGCTTTTTGTCAGCGGATAGCCTACTAATTCGCTATAACTCCACCTTGCCACTTATTCTGGCATGTGATGCATCTCCCTTTGGAGTTGGAGCAGTGTTGAGCCATCGGGTGCAGCCAGGTTGACAAGGAAGCACTAGCTATCGTGTCAGGGGTGATGTGGTTCCATGAGTACCTGTATGATCGCCACTTCACCATCGTAACTGACCACAAGCCTCTCCTGGGAATGTTAGTCAGGGGCCACCTCACTCCCCCACCTTGTCACCTAGATTCTTAAGATGGGTGATTTTTCTTGCAGCTTACTGATACAACATCACCAACCAACCGGGCAAATCACTGGATCACGCTGATGCCCTGAGCCGTTGCCCCTTAGCCTCGGAGGTGGAGCAGGAGAGGGAACAAAGTCCTGTTCTCCTCGTAGATACCTGCCAGCCAGGACTGGTCACTGCTGGCCAGGTTGCCCGGGCCAAAGCTAGGGACAGACACCTTAAAAAAGTCCTTTCCTGGGTTTTAAGAGGATGGCCACTCTTGCCTGTGGGTGAAGAATTTCGCCTCTTCTTCATTAGGAGGAATGAAATCTCTTCACAATTGGGCTGTCTGTTGTGGGGAGAAAGGGTGATTCTCCCAGAGTCTCTGAGAACTCAAATCTTGGCTACTCTCCACGATGGCTACCTAGGGATCGAAAGAATGAAATCCCTAGCAAGGGGGTATTTCTGATGGTCAAATATGGATGCACAGATCCAGGACTGGGTGGGACACTGTGTCCCATGCCAGGAGTCTAGGCCTGCCCTTCCCAAGACCCCCTCCAGAGAGTGGGAAAAACCCCCAGAGCCATGGTCTCGGCTGCATGTCGATTTTGCCGGCCCCTTTCATGGCAAGAATTTTTTTTTATTGTAGATGCCTTCTTCAAGTGGCTGGAGGTTCGTTTAATGCCCTCTAGCACCTCTGAAGCTGTCATTACTGTGTTTGACAGTCTTTTTGCGACCCATGGCCTCCCCAATCTTATTGTCTCTGACACTGAGCCCCAATTCACCTCCACAGTCTTAGAACAATATCTGTTGGAAAGGGGGATCCACCACATGTTAATTGCTCCCCATAATCCGGCAGCCAATGACATGGCAGAACATGTGGTTAGGTCCACCAAGGAAGCCCTAAGCCGACAGGGCCCGGGCCCTTGGCAGAACAAAATCAATAAATTCTTGGCGTGGCAACATGCCACACCACATAAAATCACCGGTAGGAGCCCAGCAGAACTTTTGATGGGCCAAAGGCTCTGAACAGTCTTAGACCGCCTCCACCCCAGTTATGCGCCCGACTCTGCTATGGTAGAAAAGGACCCAGCCCGGTATCTGAGCATAGGTGACAAGCCTATGCCAGGAACTACACTGGGGACTGTAAATGGGTGCTGGGCGAGGTGACTGGCATTAATGGGCCCCAGTCATATGTGATCACCCTGCCAAACGGAATAAAATGGCGGCATCACATTGACCAGCTAAGAGGAGCGGTTAGGCCTAGTGCCACACCAAGGGAACTACAACCAGGACCTAACAACAACATTCCTTG
>JANHFO010009659.1:100773-114100 GCA_032468095.1 Pareas carinatus | reverse complement strand
TGGGACTCAAACTGCTGAACTTACTGGCAGCTGACTGTTAACAGAAGTAGAATGCAGTACTGCACTCTAACCACTGCACACTACAGCTCTTTAGCTCTCTTGAACTAGCTACTTTATCTCAGTCCTAAAAAGGAGGCAAGGGCAGATCACTTCTGGAAATCTTGCCAAAAAAACCTGCCAGGACTTGTTCAGGCAATCAACAGTGTCAACACTGACTCAAAGGCATACGTGCACACCATAAACCATTACTGTTCTTGTTCTCTTTCTTGATTGTTTTCTTTTTGACATTCCTTCTTTGAAGATAGATGGAATCCAGCTTTTCTAAATCCCATCCTGGATAATGATAAAATGAGTAAGCCAGTAACATCTGTAGTTCACATTTATATTCTTCACTCTATTTTTGGATTTCTATGTGTAAAGGAAGAGAGCAGAACTCCAGTATGTGCAAAAACCATGAAGTGGAAGGAATTTCAGAAAGTTCTTTACTTTTCATATATTGACACTAAGGCTCCATGCACTAGAAATTATAGGCAGGCAAGTCACACTATTTCCACCTGCTTCTAATCAATGTTCATTTTATCTATTGCTTAACAATAATGGCATCTTATTGTTGTATGTGAATTTAACTTTGGGACAATGTTAGCAATGATCAACATATTAGTCAAAATTAGATACTGAGGACAAACATTTCATATTATGGTGACCAAACTTGAGATTTATGAGTTTTATGATAATTCAGTCTGAAATCATGGTAGAATAGTCATGAAAGCCTTGGAAAAATGTTCAAATGCCAAGATACATTTTTGCCTACAAAAGCCAGACTTTTTTTTAGATAAATGTTTTTTTCTTATAACTCACTAGGACAGTGAAAGTGCAACTCTGAAGAACAGAAAGAATATTGATGTCTATGTACTTCAGTTTTGAAGATGACTTCTGAGAATACCATGAACAGTGTAAATAGGCCATCAAAGAAACCAGTAACAGTAAAGAAAACGGTAACTGAGTTGGAAGGGATCTTGAAGGTCTTTCAGTCCAAACCCCTGCTCGGGCAGAAGACCTTACATAATTTCAGACAAATAACTGTCCAATCTCTTCTTAAAAACCTCCAGTGGTGGAGCCCTCACAACTTCCGGAGACAAGGTTTTTCACTGATTAATTGTTCCTCACAGTCAGGAAATTTCTCCTTAGTTCTAGGTTAGATCTGTCTTTAATAAGTTTCCATCTATTACTTCATGTCCTGCCCACAGGTGCTTTTAAGAATAGGCCAATCCCCTCCTCTCTATAGCAGTCTCTCAAATATTGGAGGACTGCTATCAAGTCACCTCTAGCCTTTCTCTTCACTGGACATATCCAGTTCCTCCAACTTCATTATATGTTTTATCCTCCAGTTTTCTAATCAGCTTCATTGCTCTTTGCATTCTTTCTTGAGTCTCAACATTTTTTGGGTGTCACGGTGACCGAAACTGGACACAGTGTTCACCCATACTCAAGACACAAATGCCCATGCTCAAATTATATTTTGAATACATTAAGCACAGACCTAACTCTCTTAAAAGTCCATAATAATAAATAAATAAATAATGCTGGAAAGGTTGGAAGAAAAGGAAGAAGAGGACGACCAGCAGCAAGGTGAAATGACTTGGTTGTAGAAGTGATGGATGTAGCACTGGAATTCCTGGAAGTTTGGAACAGATCGTCTTGTAGAGTGTCTATCTATTTGGTTGCTAAGAGTCAATACTGACTTGATGGCATATAATCATAATCATATTTATGATTGACTGAAACAAAATTAAATTATTTTCTAAATGAGAAAGAATAGGATGGATGCAATCTAATTTAAGCAATAAAAACAGCATAGAAAATAATTAAAAACTAGCGGCAAGGGAATTTTTTTGTCCTCTGGTCTATTAACTTGAAGAGTAGTCCTTTCACTAATCTTTTTTTTCAAATGAGTAAAAATAATTTTATCCCTCGGTTTGCTGGGAAGATGGAATGAATAAAGAAAACCCAGGCTATTTTTGATGTTTAATTTCAGATTTTCCAACTGATGAGGTCTATTAGAAAAATATAGTTATTAATGGGCTAATAGTATACATCCAAATGCTGGGCTGGCCAGCATCTGAAAACTTGCTGTATGACTAATTTCTCTCCAAACCAGCAACAGAAGATAAGTCAGATAAGGAGTCTACAATTTTCAGTAGCATGATTGTTGCTGTCATTATTGTTCATTTGCTAAGTCGTGTCTTAGGTAATGAGTCCTCTCTTCTCATAAACTTTGTTAATTCACAGTTGTAAAAATTAATTTTAAAAATTTCCTTGAACCAAATATACATGATGTCATTACAAGGGTCACCCAAATGGCACAAGAAAGTAAAACTGACAGTAACAGAGTCCCTGTAGCCCAACTTAAGTGGGGTTTTGTGTCTTTGGGCCCAAGGAATCCTGGGAATTGAAATTTTTAGCCCAGTATCCTCAGCAGAAGGGGTGCGATGACTCAGTAGTTAAAGACGCTGAACTTGTCAGCTGGAATACTGACAGCTTGGGTTTGAGACCCAAGCGCTGTATGATGGAGTAAGCTCCCATTACTTGTACAATGGAGTAAGCTCCCACAGCTCCTGCCAACCTAGCAATCTGAAAGCATGCCAATGCAATTACATGATCAAAAATAATATACAGAATAAAATGATAAGTTTGATATGGGGTACCGATTCATACAGGATGTTTTATAAAAGAAGAAGATACTTAAGGCTTAAATGACAAGTTTGTTACTATGTTGTGATGTTTAAAAGGGGGATAATACAGTTAATGATTAAGATGTTTCATTTCTGAAACCAGATGAAAGTCTAAAAGAACGGAGATATGATATGGAAGTAATAAGAGAGAAACAACTAAACAATGTCGGTTGGCGAGTTCACGGGGGAGGGCCTTCTCTGTGGCTGCTCCGGCTCTCTGGAACCAGTTACCATCAGGGGTTTGGACAACCCCCAACCCTAGTGGCTTTTTGTAAAGCTTTGAAGGCCTGGCTTTTTTGGCAGACTTGGGGTTATTGATCTCATGAGATCTAAGCATGAATGGTGTGTGAATGTGTCTTTTGATTTCATTTGTAGTTATATTTTTTACTTGTAATTTAATTCTATTTATTTTTGCTAATGTTATCTATGTAATTTTTAATATTGTTTTATTGTAAGCCGCCCTGAGTCCATGGAGAGGGACGGCATATAAATATGAAAAAGAAATAAATAAATAAACCACTAAAAATGTCTGCCGGCCACGCAGCCCCTCTTCCAATTAATCTTATTGAAGCTTAGATATTGTGCATACACAAGTTAAGCAGTCTGTGGGTAATCAACCTCAATGTATTGCAAATGAAGAGCAGGCACATTCAGGAAGCTACCTGCCGAGCAACAGAGAGCTTGGGAGCATTTTAAAGAGCGACATATTTATTATTACATAATATTTTGTGAACCATAAGTTCACTTCATCAGGTACAGATTCAGATTCAAAGTGGCAATGAGCATCAAAATCCAAGAGTAGATACCGTGTTTCCCCAAAAATATGATTGGGTCTTATATTAATTTTTGCTCCAAAAGACGCATTAGGGTTTATTTTCTTGATAAGTCTTATATTTGGGGAAATACGGTACTAAATGTGTCCCCCAGTCTGACGATCTTAACTGGGGCTTATTTCTGGAATAGGGCTTATACTATGAGCATCCTGAAAAATCATGCTAGGCCTTATTTTCTGGTTAGGTCTTATTTTCAGGGAAACAAGGTATATCACAGAAAATCCTTTAAGGAGCTCTAACTCAAAATGACTCAAATTCTATATTTCATGCTGGTCTTTGACCCCAGAGGGGAAAATCTTGAATACCTCTGACAAATTGACATCTGTCATCAGGAGCAACTTCTTAAATTTGGAAAATAGCTTGTGGACTTTGTCCCTATGAATGGAAATGTTTGATAAGACAGAGTCCACGATTAAGACTAAACCCAGGAGATGAGATCTTCCCATGGAAATCAAAGTTCAGCACAACCAAGTGACAAGAATAATGCATGTGAAATGGAAGCATTTTAAACTGGAAGCCGAAAAAGCGACCTCACTAAAGCAAAACCTTCTGGAAAGTACTGGGAAAAGACCATGCCGTGGTGCTTCATCTGTACAAGACACACATCTGGAGCATGATGTGGTCTGATCTAGTTTAGAGGGCCTTTTTGATGTTCGGAAGATCTCTTTAAGCATATTCATTGTTTTGAAGTTTTTTTTTTGTCAATGGAAAGAGAGCCTCTTAATACTTTTCCTGGAAGTACAACAAGAAACCCAACTCTCTGAGTACTTGGTTCACCCTCACGTTTTGGTCCCAAGCAAGCAGACTGGCGCTAGAAGGATATTCTAATCACAAAGATGGTTGTGTGCAAATGCATTTCCTTTGATGCAGCAGATAATTTATTAGATTTTTATCCTCCTTTATTAATTTATAAGTAACTCAAGATGGCAAACATAAAACTCCTTCCTCCTTCGATTTTCCCCTCAACCACCCGGTGAGGTAGGGTTGTGGCAAAGTGGATCAAAATCATCCAGCTGACTTTTGTGTGCAAGGGAGGACTAGAATTCACAGTCTCCTGGTTTCTAGGTCAGCCCCTTAACCACTATATCAAACTGGCTCTCTGACCAATACTTGTGGGGATGGGAGAATACAGACCATTTACAGCTGCAATCCACTATTAAAGTAGCAACTGCAATTCAATTTTCAGTAGAATTTGGCTGAATTTTCCCCCATAATTCAGAATGCATCCTTCTTTAAATACTGTTATAAAGAACAGTAAACATAGATTATGTTCTCTCTACAGGGAGTTCCTGGGTTAAGAACATCCAACTTATGGACAATCTGAAGATTTTTTCCCCCCAACATGTAAACTTTGAACATTCACATCAACAATAATTAAAATACAAAAACAAACCATTAAGTGAATAAAAATTCAATGTGTAAAAACATTACAATACAAATATCATGACTCGGTGTCAGGGGTGTTTACTTGCATATAGTATTTTCTTCCTTCTGTATTCAAAATACTCTTGACCAATCTACCATTTTTAATTCATTTCTATTCAGTTTCTGTTCCCCACTAAATCTCTACTTCTTTTTACTCTAATTCCCCATCTGCTTTTTCCCCCTTTAAAAAAAAGAGGAAAAAAACATATACACAACAAGACAGACACACAAACATACAAAAAATAAATAAATAAAAACAGACATAAATAACTAACAAACATTAAAAAAGAAAAAGAAAAAAGGCACACAAGAAAAAGGTGATAAGTTGGAAAGGTTAACTTTGCCTTATATATGGAAGTAATTCAATCAAAATATCAAAAGTGGCCCTTCATTTAGCATATCCAAATTATATTCAATATTTCATTTAAAAACCTTTCCTTTTCTCTTTCTTTTATTTCTCTTTCTATATTCTTTCCTTCGTTATTTCTACCTCTTCATCAACCCTCGTTCCTTCTCTTACTTTTCAGCTTATCTCATGCTTTCTATCTACCTTCTTTTCCTTTCTTTTTCTCCTTTCTTCCTTCCTTCCCTTCTCTTACTTTTCTTTCTACTTTCTTTTACTTTCCTCTCAATTCTTCCCTCCTTATTCCTTCTCATTCCCTTCCAACTATCTCCCTTCTTCCTCTCACTTTCTTCTTCTTCTACTTCCTTTCTCCCTTCTTCCTTTTTCTTCGTCTTCTTTCTTCCTGTTTTCTTTCCTCATCTTTCTTCATTAGCAACCAGTTCCTTCTTTTTTCCTTTCTTCCCATCTTCATTCTATTTTTGCTCTACTTTGAATTTTTTTCCTATCCATTTCTCTGCCCCCACCTTTGTTCTTCACCTCTCATTTAAATATTTCACTGTCAATGGGCTCTACAATTTCTTTCTATTATTATTATTGTTATTGTTTATTTTTTAACTTATGGACAATCTGTAGCACTAAAAGGCTGCCCATTACTAAAAATGGCAAATAGTGTTCTTCCTCGTGCTGACAAAGCACTGAAGCCATGCAATGTTTTGAGGAACTGCTGAAGCCTCATGTTTTTAATATACAGTCTTTTTCAGCGATTCTTGGAAGTATTGTGCTGCTTCAGTGCTTCATAAACTGAAGGACATTGCTTTCTCCCATTTTTAGTAATAGGCTGTCCATTTGCATGTATAAATTCCAACTTACATACAAATTTGAGTTAAAGACTGAGTTAGGAATGGAATTCGTTCTTAACCTAGGAATTAGCTTTATTTCCATTATGTAGACTACATGACGTCATTGCAGAAAGGACCAAAACTCAGTCCTAGCTCCAACGCCTTTGTCGAACACTTAGAGGCATCACTTCAAAGCAATGATGACCATGGGTTCCCTGTCTTTTTTCTGGTTCAAGAGCCACAGAGGATCTATATAAAAGTAAGCGACATCCCTGACATGGATAGCTCTGAAAAGTTCAATTTTGTTTTGTGTTTGTTTAGGAAAGGTTTTGAAGGGGGTTTAAGACATCTGTTTGAGCCCATAGGTGCTTTGCCAAGAAGCAACTGGACTGTCTGGGTTTTAATTTTCTTTGAAAACGCTTCGGTTCTCACCAAAGCAGCAGCTTTTGGAAAAAGAACCCTTGAGACAACCATGACCTGGATGATTGAGAATCTCCATAGATATCTGTTCAATCTCTTATTCTGTCAAAGGGAGCAAATATATGTACTACCACAAAGTATTTTTTTGCCACTGAATTCTGACTGTGTAAACTGAGGGGTCTTTAGGAGCGACAAGACCAGGGCTGCAAGGACCTTGGAAAGTCACTGGACTCACATCACGCCTTGAAGAATTCAGAAAAGTTCAACAAAGAGATAAAACAATGCACCAGATCAGAGGTCTCCAACTTTGGTCCCTATAAAGTCAACTCCCATGCTGGCTGGGGAATTCTGGGAATTGAAGTCCACAGACCTTAAAAGGACCATGGTTCAATTTCAATTTCAATTTTATTGTATTTATATACCGTCCTTCTCCTGACGGACTCAGGGCGATGTACAGCCAGATAAAATCACATAACGATAACAATACCTCTGCACCAGACTACCATCAATTATAGGATGCAAGATTTTCTTCCTGAAAGCAACACAGATCTCTCACACACGAATTCCTCTTTATAAATCCATGGTCATAGTATGGCATTGGACTGGGTGCTTCCCAAGTTTTTAAAGTTGTCTATAGGCAGGGGCAGCCTGCAGTCTGAGAGTCACAGCTCCTTTTTTTCTGGTGACCTCAATGACTCAATACATGGCAATATGGCATTATTTTTTTCTTGAGGGAAGAAAAAGATACATGATGGCTAAATACTCAAATTTTTCTAGATATCTCCAAACCCCTATGAAAAAAATGCAAGTTTTATAATCAAATGTGACAATGACACTGCATATTACCCTTTTTCCTTATGGTTTTTAAAAAGGCTATTATATAATTAGTTCTATTATTCATCAATTTTATTTATTAAATTTATTTGCCATCCATCTCACCTTAGAAGACTGTGGACAGCTTATAATACAATAATAAAATCTTTAAAATAAACACACACACACACTTAAATACAATAAAGTATAGACGTATAGCTCTGTTTATCCATTATTTTATCCTATAAAAATTATTTTTGCCACTAAATTCTGACTTTGTAAACTGGGGGATGCTTAGGAGCCACAAGTATCTAGGCAAAATAAAAAGATTTTACTGAATCTGAGGCACCCACGCAGCAAAGAAATGGAGTCTGGCTTTATTCCCTTACAATTAACCTCCATTTCCAGCACATGACCACGTGGCTTTTTAATGATGGGAAGGAATGAAAAAGCATCATTCCTAATGCAGAAGGATCATCTTTTCTCTGGATGGGATTAGCTTCAGGTTTGCCTCCTTCACCAATAAACAGAAATGCTCAAATAATTCATAGCCAAAGGGGAGTTCTTTGGAGGACAGGCACTTGCGCTGTTATAACAGGTGGAAAATCTATGGTCTTACAGATATTTCTAAACAACAGCTCTTAGCAGCCCCAATCAATATGGACAGCTGTGAGGGGTAGTGGCATTTGCAGTGTAACGGTATCTGGATAGCTACAGATTCACTACCCTTCTTTTTATACATTCCATATTTTATATTTCTTTCTGGAGTAAAGGAATACATGCTACACAAATTCAGGACAAAAGTGCTCAACTACTTTCTCCTTTGTTCTCACACAAAAATAATTTTGCCAATTTACTTTCCCAGCTGCCTACACATAATCTGTGAGGCGCATCAGTGGTCCAAAAATAAACTATAACCACTTGGTAACACACCAAGACATAAAAACATTAAATTTACTTCTGGTTTACAGATGATCTCCTTGGCATGCCAGAGGAGATTCTAAGGTCATGAAAGACAGTAATCAAACAATTAATATAAACCCGTATGGATAACCAATGCCACTGCTTACTAATTACTTTCAGGTGTATACCAACCAGTTACAGAGCAACTTTCTAGGACAAAATATGTGGGACAGTTCAAACATCTCCTTCTGATCACCTTGCAACATCAGCAGAGAACAAGCAAGGTAGAAAAAGGGAGTCTTTGTTTAGCCAGTAAATGGATCTCTTTGAGGTCAGTTTCTCCTAAGTTCCACTAATGCCATAATTACAGAGAAACTAAGCATTGAGAGGAACATGTGGAGGAGCAGAGATTCATTTTCATTCATTCATTCACAACTAGCAGACTGATTAGAAAGTGAGAAAGTCAGTGCAAGAAAATCCTGCAGACACACGATGAATGCCTCCTATGTATGTGCACACTTTTGGTCTTTCAGGAGACTTCAGTTGTTTCATTTATTTCTCACAGCAGTAGTCCTGTTCTGAACTCTAGCAAAATGCTTCGGATGCCTCTGAGCCACCACTTCCAAATATTTGCTGGTTGTCCTTCATTATTTTTTAAGCAAATGAAAATGCAACCACAAAGAAGTTTTTATTTTAACATCAAAAATGGATAACGGGGGAGGGAGATGCAATGCTTACTCAGTTCTCTTCATGGATCATCTAAATCAAGATTTTATTAATACATTTCTGCGATGGTCCTTGTTAAGAAAACTCTATGAACACGCACATATATACACATGGAAAAGGCCGGCTGCATTTGGCAGCTGATTTTGACAGCTGATTAGAAACATGTTTAGCCATCTCTTAAAATTTGCTGCAGCTTTGCTGGAAGTACAGTGTTATTGACTACCAACCATATATGCCATTCCTAGCACTTCCTACTTCTGCAATTATGAGATGTGCTCCCTCAGCTCATATTCTTAACAGCATCTCCTCACACATAAAAGTGATTCTAATATAACTCCTACTCTAAGTCTTACAGATAATAAGCATTTGCTTGACCAATTCATGCCTTGATTTCTTCCCTTTCTAAACCATACTTGCCTTGTACTTCTGTACGATGCTTTAAAGCTTGGACAGAATACAAAAACCATCTTGGAAACCTCAAAAAAACCCTGCATTCCTCCTTCTACATCCTACTAAGACAAAAGTACGATCAGTAAACTAACAGCAAATTGTGGGGTTTAGTGCCCTTAAATAAACCATGGCTTATTCATTAAAACTATTTTACATCATAACAAATGAATCACATGATGATGTAGTATATTTCCAGTTTTGGAAGAATCACTGTACATGCTGGGGCAGATTTTGTTCTCCAACCCCATGAAGGCAATAAGAAATAATCTGAACGGCAGACAGACACATTTTGGGGGGGAAACTTAAGGACTACCTTCAGAAAGCAGTCCCTCCGCGCGGTTTCAGACATCACAGCACCTGCAGTGTTTCATGAAATCCTTTGAAGGGCATTTCTGAAAAGCAATTAGGGAAGGGATGAAGTTAGAGGCAATTAGCAGACACTGGACTTTTTTATCTTGATAAAAAGAACATAGTATTCAAGTTACAGGGGACAAAAACAAATGCAACCAGGGTGGTGGCAGCTGGAACATTGTGACTAAATTCTCTGGAGGACACACAGAATGACAATGCCAAGTAAATCAAGGTGGCTTTTCCAACCTGGTGCCTTTCAAACACATCGAGCAGCCTGACCTTTAATTTACAACGTACAGTATCTGAAAGGCACCACATTGATCATAGCTAAGATTAAAGGCAGACTGGTAGAGACACGTTAGCTTGACTTCTGGCATCTCCTACTTAGCTTCAATTCTGAACTATCAAGGAGAGGAATTCCTGAGCATGGCAATCCAACTACCTATCAAAATACCTACCACTTGGACAAAATCTAAACAAAAGAGGGTAAACGTCAAAAGAATCTGCAATACAGGATTTTTCTTGTACAAAGAAAGACAATTGGTTCATCAAAGCCATGTGCTACTAGCACTGATAAGATGGCATCCCTTCATAGTTAGTTGGGAGCCACTCAGAGTTGGTTAGAAGATGGACATCTATGTAAATGTTAACAAAATAATAAAGTTGGAAGAGACCTTGGAGGTCTTCTCTTCTAACCCTCTGCTCAACCAGGAAACCCTGTACCTTTTCAGACAAATGGTTGTCCAATCTTTTCTTAAAAATCTCTAGGGATGGAGTACCCACAACTTCTGGAGACAAGTTGTTCCAGTGATTAATTGTTCTGTGAGGAAATTTCTCCTTAGTTCTAACTTGCTTCTCTCCTTATTAGTTTCAATCTATTGCTTCCTGTTCGGGCCTCAGATGCTCTGGGAAATAGGTTCGTCCTCTTTTCTTTGTAGCAGCCCCTTAGGTATTAGAACCTGCTATCATGATATCCCCAGTCCTTATTTTCATACTGCACATACTCAATTCCAGCAACCATTCTTTGTATGTTTTAGCCCCAATCATCTTTGCTGTTCTTCTCTGCACTCTTTCTAGAGTCTGAACAAGTTCTTTAGATCATGGCGACCAAAATTGGAAGCAATATTCCAAGTGTGATCTTACCAAGGCATTATCAAGTGGTACTAACACTTCACGTGATTTTTAATAAATAGTGTTTTAAATAAATAAAAAGATAATTGTGACTTTGGATAGCAGGTACCCTAATTCTCAGCCAGAATTACAGGGGTAGGTTCCACATTTGGAGGACATTAAATTGGTGAAGACTATAATGAATTCTTGATAAAACTTTAATAAGAATAATAATTAAGCAGGCATTTTGGGATCAAGTCCAGCTTTTGAAATTTTATTTATTTGATTTTCTCTCATCCAGGGCCTCAAAGCAGGATATATGGAACTTCCTCCTTCCATTTTTCCAGTAGCTCCCTGTGAAATAAGGTGTGGTTGAAAGAGTGTGATTGGCCCAAATAAAAAGTTTTCATGCCAAAGTTCATCCCAGTCAAGATTCTGGACATTAACTTGTTCAGCCTCCTTCGGTGAATATGGTGCCTTCCAAATATAACAAACACCTCATAATTCTCAATCAACACAGCTTTATAAAGAAGTAGTCTTGTATAGAAGTTAAATTACTGGAGTATAACCGTGGAAATCAAGAAATCCATACTTAGAACTTACTGAGTGAATTTAGGACAGCCCCTATCTCTTAATCCAACTTACTTCAAAGGGCAACTGGGCATCAAATTGGAGAGGAAGTAGTGTTCAAATTAGTGTAAATAAATAAATGTCCACTTTCTTGAATTCCGAAAAGAAAGGAAAATCATGAACCTAACAAAAATAAAGAATATTGAGTTACAGTTTACTCCTATCTCGTTTTTATATTGCCCTGGAATTTAATGTACACTTGGCACCCTAACAAATTACAATAGACAGGGCCTGGTATTCAAACTCAGAAATTAGATCTGGACAAATTTTTGTTTATTTTTATTTCAGCAGTCCCAACCCATCCTTTTTGCAATCAGGCCGGTTAACAATGGAGTACTGTGTTTATTGCAGATCTGAAAACAAAACTGGAATCCCAACTCTGTCTGGGCATGTTCAATATCAGCTGTGCAATGTTCCTAAAGAACAATACTAAGACAGTTTAAAAAAAAAAACCAGGCAATCTGCTTTATTATCTCAGAAGCTGTAGACCAGAGGTTTTCAAACTTTTTCAAGCTGCGAACCCCAAAACATGCCGTTGTTTCATGGCGGACCCCATTCCCACAAATTCAACTCATCGACAATTCAGGTTTTTCCAAATTTTTCTTGCCCTGTCTGCGGACCCCCTGGCAACTTGCGGCGGACCCCAAGGGGTCCCCGGACCACAGTTTGAAAACCTCTGTTGTAGACAATCAAAAAAACATGGAATGTTTTCATTTCATTAATAAAGGAAGATTGTGAAATTGTATGTGGCATCTTGCTTATAGGTCCTAGAATGCAAGACAGCAGGAACACCTGAAAGTGTACAACCCCTTTTGAGAGTTAGATCTGCAGCCAAACCAAAAAGGGGCTTGAAAGAAAGCCAAAGGGGGTAGGGGCAATAAAAATATTTCCCTTGCGCCAATCTCACTGCAGAAACTCCAGAAACTCTGCACTTTCTGTTAGCATTTTTTTAAAAAACATCTCCTAAAATATAGAGAGGTACGTAATCCTCACTTAGCGACTACCATGGACAGCGACTGTTAAGGTTACAAGAGTGATGGCAAAGTAACTTGGCAACCAATCCTTTCATTTATGATCTTTACAGACAGTAAAGCAAAAGAAAGCTGAATGAAGTCTGATCACAAGCACAATCGTGGGGACTACTTTGCTGGTAAGAAATAAAATACTGGCATTGGATGTTAAAGTCAAAAATGGGATCATTAAAAAGAAAGCTTGAATCCTGGATTGGCCATGGCTAGGTGGGGCCTTGGAACAGGTTCAGCTGATGTGCCAATTGTGTCCCTTCCTGGCCTAGGAGATTTTGCTCACCATCGCTCACCCCTTAGTCCCCTTTCAGTTGAATTAAGGCAATGCAGTATAGATCAGGCTGCCCTTGAAGACTATCCAGACGTTATGGCTGGGTCCAGCATGCAGTGGCATGTGCAGTCTGAGGCACCTCACGTTTTGTCTGGTGGGACCTCGGGGCCTTTTCTATGGCTGCTCCAATTCTATAGAATAGCCTCTCCTCTGAAATTCAGAGGGCCCCTGAGCTACAAGTCTTTGGCAAAGCTGCCAAGATTTGACTCTTTGCCAAGCATCGGACCAGGATAGGTGTGAGCCCCGCAAATGCTAAGCATAAAAGCATAGAGTTTGTAGGATATCGGGGGCACTCTGTTTGGGAGAAGTGTTACTGTTGGGTTTGGTCAGTTTAATTTATTCTACTTTTGTTGAATATTATTTGGAGCCAGCTAGGATTATTATCTATAAGAGAAG
>JANHFO010009659.1:82472-97734 GCA_032468095.1 Pareas carinatus | reverse complement strand
GATACAGAATATAACATTTATCAAATATATGCTAAATTATGCTAATAACTAATAACAAACCCTTCACTCCCCATTGGTCATGGCCCAAGTTTTAATCATTCCTACTTAGATCACTGCAAGCCTATACATTTATTAGATAAATAAAGTGCTATAATCACTCACTGAAGTATGTTTGGAAAATACAGTTAGCATATATAGCACAACTAAATATTTTGATATACGTTTTACCCACTGCCTTTCCTTTCTCTCCTAACAATTGCTCTGTTTTCCAATTTGCTTCCAAGCCCAATTCGTGAAGCTGATTCTTACCTACAGCATCCTATTCAAATGGCTTGCTTTTCCCACCATACGACTCTCCTAATAGTTTACAATCTCTCTTAAAAGTCCTATACTAGGCTCCATTAAAAAGACAGGCTAGGCAAGTTGCTTTTGCTAGTAATCTGGTCTCCTATGAATTTGTTTTAATTTCTTTCTCGTGCAACTCCTTGTTTGTTTGGGCTACAAGGGAAGTTAGAAGTCAGAAATACTTTAACACAAGTAAGTTAATATTGTTGCTTAGTTTTTTTTCCAAAATTGGGAGCCAGTGTAAAAATTTGCTTTGAAAGACGAAGAGCCGAGGACATAATGATCCACAGAACAATGTAGTAAGGGAGATGGAGAGAATCATAAATTAAAGAATAGGAAACAAGGACATAGAAAAATAAAGCTTAGACTGAAGAGATGCTATCTCTCTTACTTGTCCGTCTTAAACTTGCTCTGTGGGGCAAGAGTATGCTGCATTTAAGAATAATTTCTGTATTCTGAACACAGCCAATATGATTGGGCAAGTATGAAACAAATAAAATCAAATAACAAAAATGACAACAATTAAAGGGTTCCACTCACCATATATCAAGAAGTGGCAAAAACACTGGGAATGTAATGCAGCCTCCAAAACCACACATAAAACCTTATGCAGCTAATCATGGGTTAAAATGTTCCTAGGATACAGCCATTCATGTTGCAGGTGATAAAATCACATGCCACACCCCAAAGCTCAGTTGGAGATTCTAGGTCTTTATCTGCTTAGCTTTCCTCTCCAATAACACTAAAAAAAAATATTTGCAAAAATCTTCCCCTCTGGGAGACCATCCAATCATTCTCCTACATTAAGTCTGAAAAATCAGATTTAAACTCTATTGCCATGAGAATAACTGCTTGTTTAAGGAGGTTCAGGGTTAAATAGGAACCAGGAAAAGAGTTCAAAGTTTAACAGGACCTTGATAGAATGTCAAGTAATTTTGACAATTCATTACAGTATGCTGGCCAAGAAAAAAAAATATTTTTTGCTAATTTGCAGAAGGAAAGTTCATGAAAAAAGAAAAAAATTGCCCCTTACTTAGTGACCTGCAATCCCACCCAGAATGAAGACAGACCAGAAATTTGGCACAAGTTCTTTCTCAGGCTCCCTTTACTGAACAAACAATGATTAAATGGTCAATCCTGCACAACAGATAAGTCCACTACAGAAAAATGCCATGGAATGTGATAATATCCATGTTGTATCTGGATCCTTTGCTTCCTCCCTCCATCCCAGTCCATTTCTCTTAAAGGAATAGGCCACGTAATAAATTGCGTACTGCAAAACAGATCACCCAGAACACCAGGAAGTTAATTAGAGAGAAATCCACCAAATCATTTATAATCTCCCCATTGTGATTTAACCATCCTAATCCCCTCAGTTCCCCCTCAAATATTATTGAAATACACACTCAACACAATGAAAAGAAATGGCAAATAAAATAGGAAACTTATCACATAAAATCAGCAAGCATTTCCCCATGTACATTTTTTTTAAAAAGTACACCAACCTTAGTACCATGCCTTCTGAAGGAAATGGATTATGGGTGGCTAATGTGTAAGAGCACCGGAGGCCTGTTTATTTAAACCCTGAGGTGGAACAACAAACATAGCAAGGTTAATAGTCCAACTTCAGTGTAAGCTGTTTGCAGGTTACTGCAGTATTGGAGGGTGTGGTGAAAGGATAAAGGGAGGAAGAGAAAGAGAGCTTAGCTTTGAAGTGCTCTTAAAAATGAGAATTCAATTAAATACTGCTCTGTGCCAGGTACAAGTTGTCAGATTATCCTATAGCGATTATTATAAAATTGGACTCCTCACTTAGCTTGTAACATGGCCGCCCGCCTGCCTGTATACATTTTACAGTTTCTGATACAGGTTTTATAAAAGGAAATGCAGGGGGATTTCCAGATGTTAGTTTTTGCATTATTAATGCCACAGTAATAAACATGTCAACTAAAAAGAACAACTTGGGAGTTTAGGAAATCCCTCGTTGGTATTTGAAGCATTTCTCCACTTGGAAACTATTCTGGTTTTAGCAAATGTTTGGGCTCAATTGGGTTAGGTGGACCAGAGGTATGTCGATGGCAGGTTCTATAAAACAAAGAACAGCATATGTAAGAATTGTCTAGCTCCTAGATTTCACACACAAACACACCCAAGACTATAACGTGTCAAAAAAAAGTCTTAGATCCTATTCTCCTACTGGACAAATTTGCTTTGTAATGGTAGGATGTATTGTTTTTCTCCTAGTGGTCTCCAGGGGTCAAGGGCCGCAAGTGATGCGGCAGTGATTCCATTCATTTCATTAAAAGTGGGAGGTTTTTTTTCCCATTGTGAGATGGTTGGGGATTATGTCAGGTATACAGGTAGTCATTGACTTACAATAGTTCATTTAGTGACCGTTCAAAGTTACAACGGCACTGGAAAAATTGACATGACCGTTTTTCACACTTATGACCATTGCCGCAACCCCATGGTCAAAATTCGGGTGCTTGGCAACTGGTTCATATTTATGATTGGTTGCAGTGCCCCGGGGTCACGTGATCTCATTTTATGACCTTCTGACAAGCAAAGTCAATCGGGAAGCCAGATTCACTTAACAACTGTGCTACTAACTTAACTGCAGTGATTCACTTAACAACTGTGGCAAGACAGGTCATAAAAGGGAGGAAATTCACTTAGCAAGTGTTTCACTTAGGAACCGAAATTTTGGTCTCAATTGTGGCTGTAAGTTGAGGACTACCTGTATAATACTTGCTGCAAATAATTGCCATTACTTTTCCATTGATAAGTACTGGTAAATTCTGTCTATTTTATTCTGTGCTTGCCGTCAATGAAATTTGAAAACCTGCAAAACAGGAGTTAGGAGCTATACATGGAACAAGAACTGTCCATCCTTTCCCTACACAGATATCTGTCTTGTGGTTCTGCAAAATATTCTATGTTAAGTTTAAGCAAACATCATAATTCGAAACTCACTACTTGGGATTTGTATGCAGTCCCATTTTGCAGACAAATCCAGGGATTCAAGGCCCTCTAGAAGGGACTATCTAACTCTCAAAGTCAGAATACTCAAGGACAACCACATGTAAAACACATTACTGTATAATAGTCAAACCAGCAAGTGACTAAATCAGGAGTGGCCATGAGCAGAACCTCCCAACCCAGAACTGGGTGCAATCAGCATATAAGGTGGATTTATACATAGGCCTCCTGGTCATAGCTGTCACCTGCTCCTTGGAAAAAAACACCAATACAACAGCTTTGTTGGGGGGAGTACAATTATTCCAGCCAGAAAATTAGGAGGACCCCTAAGAGGAAGAACCACTCAATTTTGCAATGGTTTAAGTTCCTCATCCAGACTTCCAAAGCCTCCAGGCACTGGAAAAGAACTCTGAAGCTACTGGGTTGCTGAGGGCTGAGCATCATTACCATTCTGACGATACCTAATCCAGTGTCAATGAATAACCTAACCCAACTATTATTTTGCAGGATAATTATGTCATAATTATGTCATGCAAGGTGTACTTCACTGAAATATTGAAGGTATTGTGTAATACCTTCATTGGGAACAAAAGGTTTGCCTGACTATAATCTCAGAAAATTGATGAATTTAGATCAAGTCTATAGAACATGATTAGACTCCACTAAACCCAACTGAAATTTTCAGCAATGTACTGCAGCCAATTAGGTAGCTTGGCAATCTCCCTGGGTATTGTGAGATTATTGAGGTGAAGCAAGGAGGTTTGCTGAGCCTGGAAATTGCCTCACACAGTTAATAGGCAGCATCCTTCTTGATAATCACAAATAGTATGAACCTGGTTCAAAAAACTAAAGAGTGTTGCCATAGAAGAAAATATCTTGAACTAATTGGATGCACCTTTAGTTCAAGTACAATATTATCAACTTCATGAGTAAGATCATATTTTATCACATACCACGACATTCTGAACTGTTCTCCACTTCTACCTCTACTGATGCATTAAAATCTAGATGGAAATGATTTGGTTTCCAGTGACGTGGAAGAAATGAAGTCTTTCCTCCAACAAAAATGCTTTCAACTATTTTAAACAAGGTATGAAAATCATTTAGTCTCACATCTGAGCAGTAAGCACTACAAGAAGTCAAATCCTTTAGTGTTTATATTAAAACAGAACAGAAACATAAAAGAAACTTTCTAGCATATATAAATGATATACACCAATGAGTGCTCAACTGAGCATTTGTGCCGTATTAGGGAATGTACTGAAATACTTGTTTAAAACAATGGGTTACACCAAGGCTGTCTTTTCCACAAATGAAAGAGACTGAAATCAAGGGGAAAACTTGAGAAGTGGGATAGCAATCTTCGCCAATTTTCCATACTACTGTCTTCCATACTACTCAAGTGGAACTAGAACCCTTTTCGGGAGAGGCAGTGAAAATTATCTCATTATAAATGTATACAGCATCAATTGAAGTTTATAAGTGTCTTATCATCTGCATCTGATTCACATAGTTTCGATTTTGAAATATATTAATCAAGAAGCAAACTACGGATAAACTTTGTTCAAAGTCTAATCTACTTACTATAAAGTTACCTGGAGATAGGATAGGTGGCCTATAAATTTATTTAATTAATTAATTAATTTTCCAAGCTGCTTTAAAATTCTTGTGAAAATTCGCAACCAAACAGAACAATACAGTTTGTGGGTCAAAATCTAAATTAGTTAAATTTTTGATGTGTCTATACGAGACAAACTGAGAAATTTTAAATCCAATCCCCTGTAATAAATGATAGCTATCAGGAACACCATGTGCTAAATGGCATGCCAAGCTAAAATAGTTCAGAATTGCTGGGATAATGGCTGGGACAGAGAGAAACCACACAGTCCTCATTGAACAGCACAGAACAGAAGCAGGAACAAATTTCCTCCTCAGAGAAAAATAACCATAATAATGAAAAAAAGAACAGTATGAGTTTGACATTCTCTGCAATTAGAATCTGGTATATTCTAGCTCATTTATAAAGAGACAGCTGTTTTGGAGAGGCATAAAACTTGGGATTTGAAGGGCATCCTCAAATAAATATCAATGAGGCAAGAGAAATAAAATAAAAGAGCTTGTTTATTTATGTATTTTGTATGCCACCCATCTCACCAAGGGGCAACTCTTAATGACTTACAACCAGCTAAAACAAGCAGAAACATTAAAAAAATAAAATAATAAAAATCAACCGACATTACCAACTCAAAATAGAACTCAGAGGCAGGACATGAAAGCAATAATTCTTTTCCAGGAGAAGGAAGTAAAGAAATGGCAAGGTGGAGAAAAAAGAAACTAAGAAGTTGAAATAACAGATGATATATGATTGTGGATATTCACTTTGTTAAGATCGTAAAATTATGTACGTAAGAAATAAAATTCTCTTGATCTGAAAAACAATAAAAATTTCTTGAGGGGAAAAAAAAGAAAGCAATAATTCTTCAATGGAAGCAACAGTTTTCCTTCCTTAGGTAATAACAGAGGTTTCTCCAACCTTTAGCCTTTTATGTATATTGGACTGCTATTTTAACACACTTCCTGCTAACATGGCCTATAGCTTAACCAAGCTGGGAGGGGGGCGTGATAGCAGTTACAGTCCATCACATTTGGAAATATCTTCTTGGGAAAACTGGTGACTGCTAAATAAACATGGATATGCAGATAGACTTGTCATTTTTCACATTAATTCCCAGCTCTTGGCTGATTATCACTGCTTCTTCCCACATCTCCCATAGTCCGTGCTGGTATGATAAACAGAGAAAATAAGAAAGTCATTTTTACATGATGAGAATACCCTACCTTTAGTTTTCAAATAAAGCTGAAACTAGATGCAGTATTGACTGCCTACTTCAAACTGCTCAGGGACTCATCAGACAAAGCCAAAGAAACTGGATTCTAACAAGAATGAATAGCATTGCTAATCCAAGGGCAAGATGAAGGTGAAGTCTACAAGAGCATCTGGCAACAGAATTGCTATCCTGACCAAAGCTTTGATGT
This sequence comes from Pareas carinatus, assembly GCA_032468095.1. NCBI lineage: Eukaryota > Metazoa > Chordata > Lepidosauria > Squamata > Pareidae > Pareas > Pareas carinatus. The sequence goes on along the minus strand of JANHFO010009659.1, from coordinate 91,374 downwards.
TGGAGAAGAGCCATTGTTCCACCAACTAACATCCAGAACAAAGATACTTTAATCCTTTAATGTACAAAAGGAGCTGTTGCAGCATTTGCAATGCTTAAGTCATAAGTAGGCCTTCACTCATGAAGGAACATTGCTTTTCGTACCTTAGATGGACATTTCTGTGCCTGGCAACTGATGGAACTTCTGGTTTTGTGTAGTAGTCTTAAAACTAGGCCAGGGTTCAGTTTCTATCTTGAGATTGAGGAAGGAGTGGCTCTTTGCAGCCCAGAGGCTTAATGGTGTGGCCCTTGAGTGATTAAAATCCCTCCTGGTCAGGGTTACAAACTGTATTTAAAGTGAAGACTATACCTTCACTTTCAGATGCTTTCAGGAAGCCAAATCCTGAATGCTATCTGTGTTTCTAAGAACAGGGGAGTATTCTTCCTGTACGTGAGCACTGCTTCAAAAGCTTGGAGAAAAAATTCAGAAAGTTCAAGGGATGATGTAAAGTAATCTTTTATGACCGGACTCAAGGGAATCCCTTTCACTATTATCGATCTCCAAAGCTACTATTACAAGAACTATAAGAGTGAAGAGTATCTGATTAAAGGAGAACTGAAAAAGCATTTAGCAAAGCTGACGGCCAAATCTATGAACCAACTCATTAAGGCAGCAGTGCAAGTTAGTACAATGAAGGATGCCTCTACCATGGGAAATTACGTTGCAACAAACCGCCATGCGGTTTTTGAAGGCCTTGAAGTAAGAATTCTTGAGTTTGCAGTATATTTTAGAAGTAAAATTGCCATTTTTTTTGTTTTAGAACATTGAAGTAGTATGTGTTACTTATTGTATACTACAAATAAATAAACTTTCTTCATGCACTTTATTTAAAAAATTTGCAGACCATCCAGCTTGCAAACGAAAATCGACCAGTTCCTGAACAAAACTTTTACCATTCCAGTAGAACAGAATATCTGTAGCTCAAGATTGAGCTGTGGACTCCTTGGTGTGCTCTATGTTTGATTATTTGCTTGCAGACATCTCACTACCAGACTAGGCAATATCATCAGTGCTAGTGAGTGTGGGCTTTGCTCCCTGTTTACATACAGAAGCTTGCCCTGCCAGTGTTGATGGGTGGGTGTTGATTAGGGTATTCTTTTCTGCTAGATTGTTTGAAGGGTGATAATCCTTGTATTGGTTGCTAGTAAGGGTGTGTTTTGGTCTTCCTGTTTCTTTCTTTGCTTTTTTATTGTCTCTTTTGAGTGTTGTGTACATTTCATTTATCACTACATGTCTAAATGCCAAGCTGATGGTATTGCCAAGTCTGGTAGTGAAATATCTGCAAGCAGATAGCCAAGCTCAGAGAGCACCAAGGACTCCACAGTTCAATCTGAGCTATATATACTCTCTTCTACTGAACCACACTTTCTACTGATTTATTTATTTATTTTATTGTTTCACATGTGGGTATCAAATGCTTCAGAAAGCACACAAATGGGAGAAATTTGCATGAAGGCAACCCTTCAACAAGGAACAAATATTTTTTTCTGTAAGAATGCCTACAATAGTATCTCCTACTCACCAGTGTCAGATACAAACCTCCAATAAGCTGCACAATTGGATGTAAAATAATACAACAAAGCAATAAAAAATGATACAGCTAATGCTTTAGGATGCTCACCTCAGACTAAGCAACTATCACCAACACATCATAGATAACTTCAGGGAGCAGCTGGAACAGACTCATTCCACACAAAAATGCTTAACCCTACCATAAATACTACCTCTAACATAAGTTGAAAAAAGGAAAACAAAACACCAAACTTAACTATCTAAACGAAAGCAAAGAGGTTCCTGAACTCAAATGGATAGTTAACATGTCCAACATCCACTATCCAGATATTGCTTCAACTGTAGCATAGATAATAGTAATCAATTAGAATTGTTTGCAGCCTTAGAGGCAGCATTTATAAGCTTAGGACCTGACATGGGGACCCAAGAAAACATAAAGGAGACACAATCATACCACAGACCGGAAGAACACTGAATCAACTGAAGGAAGAGAACAGAACAGCTCTCAAAAACCTAAAGAAGGACCAAACCATCACCATCCTCTCAGCAGACAAAGGCCAAACCATAGCTACTATGGATAGAACACAATACATACAAAAAAATCAAAGAATTACTGGAGTGCAAACTATATCCTGGAAAACACTAACCCAATACAAAACTTAGACAACCTGATCAAGAGAACCTTTAATGACTTAACCAAGAATGGTCAAATTTCAAAGGATGAATAGTAGTAGATGAAAAGTGAGGGGACTCATCTTCCCATGCTTCTATTGCTGTCCAAAAATACACAAGCCTGACATACATCCCTTTTCATACAACTGTATCATTATCAGGGACCCCAGTACACAACATAGCCAAAGAAGTTTTAAAAAAAACCTTGGGTATCTCACACAGGAAAGTATTCTATCAACGTCTCGGAAAATCAAAAGACTTAAAAATAAATGAAAGTATGTTTTATTTGAGGTCACAGCATTCTTTATGTCCATAGATCCAGAATAGTGAAAGGATCCATGGCAGCAGTAATACACAACACACCTGACCTAACCAAATATAATAAGATGAAAATACCCAGAATCATGAACCTCAACAATCTCTGCCCCATTACCAACTTTCAGTTTAATGGACAAATATATCAATAAATCAGAAGAATGCCCATGAGATCTCTACTCTCAGGACTCAAAGCACAGGATGCAATGCAATGTCTGAAATCTATAGCATTCTCACCTATACAACCAAACGTATGAATTCAGTATATACATATATACATACCCTGTTTCCTCCGAAAATAAGACCTACTTACAGTTTTGTCTCTCACTGAAATATAAGGCATCCCAGTGTCTTATTTTCGGGGAAACACGGTATATATACCTTTGTCATAATAAAAAAAATAGAGAAGACATGTGAAACAATGAACATCTTCAAAGGAAGAAAATTCACAAGGGAAGAAGAAAATAACCACACACTAACCTATCTGGATATCCTCATCAGCAGAGGGAAGACTGCAAATTAGAACCACACGTCTATCAAAGACACAACCCACACTAACCAAATGCTCCATTACCAAAAAACCTATCCTCCCATAAGAGGACCTGTAGAAGAACATTTCAGACACATACAAACCCACTACAGTAACCCAGAAGGAACTGACTGCTTATATAGCATCTTTTTTTAAAAAAAAATGGATAGCCAACTTTATCAAAAAGCACCTGACCACTCATCCCATTATAGAATAACCAACACAAGCTACGAAAGAGTAACACTGCTATAGATCGAAAACATCTCAGAAACAACCAACAGACTATTACAACCATGTGGCATCACTATAACTCACAACCAACTAAAAGCCCTCCAAAATATTTTAAATAAAGCAGTACCCAGTATCCTCAGGAAGAAAAAATAGAAGTTACTCACACATACAGTTTAAAGGCTGCAACAGCCACTATGTAGGAAAGACAGGCAGAAGGCTAGCAGAGTGCATCCATGAACACCACCCAGCATCCAAAGACACAGATCAATCTTACAACACGTGGACAGACTCAACTATAACTTCAACTAGGTAACGGAGGATTCTGGACCCAGCTATATCGAAAAATGCTAGGGAATTTCTGGAAGCTTGGCCATTCAGACAATTCAACCATCAACAGACACATAAACAACATCTACATAGCATTCAAGAGAGATAATCAAATAACTAAAGGGGAAGCAAAAAGACCAAAACACCTACTCACACACAATCAACACCCAGATAGGCAGAGATTAACACCAGGCCAACAACCAAGCTGTAAACAACAGCCCAATAAAGGAAATACCAACTCAGAAAAACAATCAAACAATAAACAACCTAGCCAAGGAACCACCAAGAACATTCCCACCAACACTGACAGGATGAGCCACTCGTACAGAAACAGCGAGGAAACCGCCCTCCCTTCTAGCACTGATGTTACACCTTATTGGGTAAGAAAGAAAAAGAGATCACTAAGGAACTCATTGGTCAAACCCGAGCTATAAATATTGATACTGATTCCTTTATTCTCTGCATACATACTTTTAGATTTCTTTGAAATATTACTTTTTTGTACATAGGATATGGAAGCCCTAACAATTTTTAATATTGCCTTTCCATTTATAAAGATATTTACAGGTTGTCCTCAACTTACAGCTATACCTCTAGTGACCGTTTGGGGTTGCAATGGCACTGAAAAGAGGGCCTTACAGGCATTGCAGCACCACCCCTCAGGGTCACATGATCAAAATTGAGCCACTTGGCAACTGGCATGTATTTGTGACAGTTGCCGTGTCCTCGGGTCATGTGATCTCCTTTTGCGACCTTCTAACAAGCAAAGTCAGTGGGGAAGCCAGATTCATCTAACAGCTGTGTCACTAACTTAACAACCACAGTGAGTCAATTAACAATTGTGGCAAGCAAGGTTGTAAAATGGGGCAAAGCTCACATAAAAACGGTCTTGCTTAGCAATGGAAATTTTGAGCTCAATTGTGGATGTAAGTCAAGGACTAGCTGTATTTCTTTGTGCCAGGAACAGAATCTGGAGAAGAGTGCGCTTGTTCACTTCAAATTACAAGTTTCTGGTGGTATTTATGGTCTCAGTTGGATTCAACAAAGAGGAAACTCTCATCTTTTGATACAGCTCCATCATTTGCAGTCCCTTATTCTGATTTCATTACTCGGCAAGTCATCGGTTCAGCCCTCCAGCAAAAACTATCTGGCAGCTTGCTGTTTTAAGGAGGTGAGCAAGGTTGAAAGGCGTAAATTGAAGCATCGGAGAGGCAGAGAGAGAAAGAACGCATGACTCTATTCACCCTGAGCCCTCTTCCACCAATTGGCAACTGGCTTCTAGCAATTTTTTTCCTTTTTTTATTTTTATTCATTTTTAAACAAAAAAACCCCAACGTGGTTACATATTTCCATCGACATCAACCCCGCTGGACATACATTTCGGATTCCTTTCATCCGTGCTTATCAAATCCGCTAATGCTATTTCACAATTTTTTCCTAAGGGGCATCAAAACAGTCAGCTGCCCCACTCTTTGACCTAATCGTTGTATATACTATACGCAATTCAGCAATAAACTGTGATTGTTTTTCCAGAACATACAAGTTCATCATTATGGCAGTTTGAATTACCATCTAGCAGGTTCCCTTCAGGACGAAAAGCAGGGAATAGAAAAGTGTGGATAGCTGCACATGAATGACACAGAAACAAGACACTGCCACTCCAAGCTGAATTCAACAGCCCTAATGTCTTTCCTGGCTTACACCCAGGTTTCCATCCAAGCGCTATCAAGCAGCACATAGCCTGGTAACTTCCTGGCAAGGGTCCAGCAAGCCCTCATATTCTCAGCACCATTATATCCGCTTTTCCCCACAAGTGACTTAAATCTTTCCTGTAAATGGAGGACAGCAAGAAAAAAAAAAGAAAAACCAACCAAACAAAAGGAGCCCTAAATGAGGACAAAAAAGGGGGGAAAGGAACAGGCAAAAACTTAAGTCAAAATACCTAGCAGCCTTTGTCCGGGCTTGGAAGCGAAACAAGTCTGATCCTTGTTAATACTGGAATGGGAATCCACCTGGTTTTAGATTTTTGACTTATAAATTGCCACTGTATGATAGGATTCTTAATTGTTATTAATTGTGTTATGTCTAAGTGTCTACTGTTTTTATGTGGCTGTGCACCGCCCTGGGTCCCTTCGGGGAGAAGGGCGGAATAAAAATTTAAATAATAAATAAATTAATAATAAATAAAGCAGGCACGAGTTTGGCCAGACTGCGGGAGGCTGCGAGGGACAGAGGGACAGGGAGGGCTGTGGGGGTCCAGGGGGCGGCAGAGAGCCGGACACGACTTAGCGACTGAACAACAACAACAACAAGTTATTCTTAATCAGTGCTTTCTTGGTAAGAAAAAGGTTTCTGGAACTCACATCTTGCTAATCTTTTATTTTAAAAAATATATATTCAGTACTTAGCATAAATTTATTGTATTTAAGGCAAAAAAGGTGCCGGAACTGCCTTCTGGTGGGTCCTATGACAAGAGAAGAAGAAAGGCAGCCCTGTCCTTAGCGGAGAAAGGCCGATGGGAGCAGAGCAGAGCCCCCCCCCCCCGAGGTGCCTGGCGCTCGTTCTCCTGCTGTCAGAGAAGTGCGGCACGTTGACCTGCGCCCCCCCCGCACGACTGAGCTGTTTGCAAGGTTGAAAGAAAAGGGAAAGGGGAATCGTTGTGCTAATCTTCCACAGTCCTAATTTTAATAAAAAGCAAATATTTTTATAAAACCATTTCAAAGTCTTCCACTTTCAACTCTGTTGGCAGGTCGAGATTAGCAAAAAAAGCCCCAAGCGGCTCTTAAGGTTAAGCAGGCTATTTGTTTCTGTCTTTCAAACTTCATCTGGGTGTGTTTTGCAGATAAGTAGGAACTCCTCTGACTTTGACTTTTTACCTAGAAATGAAAAGCTGTGGGTGGAGAGGAAAAAATCAGCAGCAACCCCCCTTCGCAGATTTATTAATCACGGCTTTCTCCCATTTCCAAAACCAACCAAGTGCTTCTTTTTGCTAAGAATGGAGATTCCCAAAACTCTTCCTTGCAGGGTTGCCAAGATGCTTATAACTAAAGCAAATAATTTCATCACAGATACTAGATAATTCCCGCTGTAATTAATTACTGAATAATTCCAGTCATTTTGTTGGATTCACCACATTTTTGTTGGGGGTAGTCCTTTCTGTTTTTATACCTCACACAAAGAAAAAATTATATGTTCAGCTAGATAAAGCCATCAGCTATGAAGCGCCGTCTATTTTAAAGATTTCAGTTTTGGCAAACGGAGTGTTGCATTTCTATAACGAATGATGGTTGCCTGCTTAGCCCAGTGCAAGGAACCCCCACTTTATTGTTTGCTAAGCGAACAGTCAAAGCCCTGGTTTCCCCAACAACCATGGACGGCTGTGACAGCTGGGCCCTGAGGAAGGCCGAGCGTCGAAGGAGAGCTGACGCCTCGGAGTGGTGGGGCCGGAGGAGAAGACTCCCTCGGAGAGTCCCTCGCGCTGCAAGGCCATCCCATCAGTCCGCCCCGGAAGAAATCCACTGCCCTGACCGTCCTTCGGAAGGACAGGCGGTGAAGCCGAGGCCCGGATATTTCGGCCTCCACCCAAGGAGAAGAGAGGACTTCTCGGAGAAGGCCCCGATGCTGGGAAAGGCGGGAGGCCGAAGGGGTCGGCTGTGGGGGTCCAGGGGGCGGCAGAGAGCCGGACACGACTTAGCGACTGAACAAAAAAGCACAAAGGAATGTCCTCAAATCAAAACCTCCATTTCATTTCTCCCAAAATTAGTGTGACCCTTTGGAAAAATGAAAGAAAATCTTCCACCCAGACAATTTATGGTGCATGAAACAGCCTCTTCTACTTGGTCTACGCTGCTCTTTTGACTTCAGGGGAGCCAGGAGCTCTGGTTTCACAGGCATTTCTTAATTTTATATTTTAAGTCAGTTGGCCAACCAGTTCATCTAGAAAGAGAAGAATCTGGAAGTTGTTCTTGTCTTCCTCTAACTTAATGCGTGCATTTGAATGTTTTCATCAAAGCAATAGGCTTTGTGCTTCTCTGTAGGCAGGAAATTCCCTTCTACGCAACTTTAGGAAAAGACCATTCAGTCCCGAGAAAGAGGGAAGTCTGAGAAAGAGATTTAAAATTAATTCCATCTTGATTCTATTTGGGATATGATGTGATAGAGAAAAATTTATATGGTCTGGATCTTTTGTTATTTGAAGTTGGAATCTCCACACGGTTGGAGAAATATCGGGTTCAAAGAAGAGGAGTTAATACGGACTAATTTCTGCATGATGCAAGAGAAGTGAGCTCAATGCTAAAGGAGAATTGTAAAATCGTTTAGTATTTCAGTTACCATTAAATGCTGCTTGTCATCAATCCATCACAAGTAGCTGTCCAGTCTTTTTTTAAACCCCCCCTTCCCGTGATGGAGCCCCCACAATCTCTGAAGGCAACTTCTGTCCCACGGGCTGACTGTCCTCCCTGTTGGGAAGTTTCCCCTTAGTTCCAGGCTGCTTCTCTCCTGGGTGGGTTCCCATCCGTTGCTCCTTGTCCGGCCTTCGGGGGCTTTGGGGAATGGGTGGATCGGAAACTCCATCTGCATTGTCTTCAGCATATAAAAACATAGCCTCCATATTCAAAGAAGTGGGAAGAAAAGTATTTTATATACATCTACCTGAGCTCCTGGCAGGAAAAATAATCCTCTGTATATCTCAACAGGGGAGAGGGAAGCTTTAAGGAAGGGTCCGTATCGAATGCTCCCTAGCTGACACGAGGAAGCTGTACAGTTTTTACAAAGTATGACGTGCATGGACAACACACCCTACAGTCCATTCATAGGAACAGCTGTGCCGTGCCTGAGAAATTGCACAGAGCTCCTCTCCTCCTCCCGATTACAGAAACGGCAAAGGTAAATATTCCAGACGCAATTCCTGACCAGCCAATTGGCTCATAGCTAAACAATGCAAACAATGCAAATTGCATTTGTTATACAAATGTCACAGCCAGCTGGCATAGATTTCTGTGCAATATCCCTTTCTTCTTTTGGGGTGATGCTTTTATGTTGGAATAGACCGATTGACTCCCGGCTGAACCAGACCACGCGCACCATATCAGGCACCGTAAGATCTGACCCTGCTTTCTGGCCACCAGTGCTGTGCAACATCCCTCCACCACACTTACGGTGGGGAAAACGCACCTGTACGAGAGCGCAAGAAAAGAGCCAGCCGTATTCATGCCGACGTCCCCTGACGCCACCAGAAACAGGCTCCGCTCCGGACACCCGCCCGTTAGGAGAGCC
>JANHFO010009659.1:40476-65525 GCA_032468095.1 Pareas carinatus | reverse complement strand
CTAACCATCGTCTTGCCAAGCAACTGAAAATCTAGTCGCAATTTTACAGGTAGTCCTTGACTTACAACAGTTCATTTAGTGACTGTTCAAAGTTACAACACTGGAAAAAGTGACGACTTATGACCGTTATTCACACTAACAACTGTTGTAGCATCCCCATGGTCACATGATCAAAATTCAGATGCTTAGCAACTGACTCATATTTACGACGGTTGTATTGAGATAAATGCGATTCCCTTTTGTGACCTTCCAACAAGCAAAGTCAATGAGAAAGCCGGATTCACTTAACAACCGGGTTACTAACTTATGAACTGCAGCGATTCATTTAACAACTGAGACAAGAAAGGTGGTAAAATGGAGCAAAATTTACTTAACTATTGTCTCACTTAGCAACAGAAATTTTGAGCTCAATTGTGGCCGCAAGTGAAGGACTGCCTGTTCATAATTTGAAGACTGCCTGTAATTAAGAAGTTGTACTCAATCCTAGGTGATTGCTTGACTGAAGAGACAAATTAAGTAAAGATCAGCTTTTAGGCAGCTTTTAGAACTATGAAATGATAGAATAAGTCAAGAGAACCTAAGGGAGACCCCAAATTAAGGGACATCTCCCATCTTTTTTAAAAAAATTAAATAATTGACACTGTGGTACATGAGTGGATCTAATTTTCTCCCATTGAAAATCCACCTCCAGCAGCTGTTAGCCACATTGGTAGGAAAACATATAGCTGTGTATTGACCTCAACAAGGATAAATAATGCATTACACTAATATATTTGTTAAAATTAAGAAAGATATTACTGTACAACTGGCCTGGAATCTATGCCCTCAATATTTTTTATTATTCCCGACTATTAGTCATAATGATCAAGGCTGATGCAAAATGTAGCTTCAGAGTATGAAGAGGCGTTTCGGTCTTCAATTTTGTTATGTTTAAAAGGAGTAAATTTCATATCAATATTTTTTACCTCTACTTTATCTGTGAAGCTTTCTTAAATTAAGTTAGGGCATTGACCTACTAATTCTAGTACTGAATTTGTGTGGCTGTGATTTGTGGTTATTTGAGAATTTATGTTAGTTTATTTTTAGTAAAAGAGAACAGGGATCTCAGTCTTTCCTGATAGCTACAGAGCTTCTTCCTTGTCCTATTAAAAATCCTATTTTTTTCTTCCTTAGGAGGAAGATCTTGTGACATTCTGTGAAGGCATCCCCAGACTGTTTCTTTTTTCATAACTATTAAAATGAATAGAGGTCAAGATCTGGGATAGGCTGTTCCACTATTAAATTAAGATGTATGGCACCAAGAACTATATCCAGATGTTTACATTGTCCAGATGTTTTGAAAGATGTGGAATTGGTTTGGATGCACATATAAAAATAAACACTTTAGTTCCAGACTGCCTGGCATGACCAAAGAAGGATAGCCAGTTACAGCTTGCAAATTGCATATCTGGTTTCCCAATGTCTAAACAGGAGAAATACTGTACAGCTCAGAAGCTATTATCTTCTGTTCGCCTTTTGATCATATAATTAATCAAGAGAAGTAATGTTCTTAATGTGCTTATGCTGGCCATCTGGTTAGACAAGTTGATGGCTTTTTAAAAAAAGAGAAGAATCGCTCCAGCTCTGGCAAAAATATTTATACAGTATGTCAAAACTGGTTACCAAAGTCGATGACCACTGGGGCTGCTGCATGTTGTTAGTATTATTACTGGTCCATCATATTGTACCAACAATGGAGCATTCGCCACTTCTGGAAGCAAGTTGTTCCACTGCTTAATTGTTCTCACTGTCAAGAAATTTCTCCTTAATTCTAGGTTGCTTCTCTCCTTGATTAGTTTCCATCCGTTGCTTCTTGCCCTGGTTAAATGAATCCAGCTTCCCTCATTGACTTTGCTTGTTAGCTAGGAAGGTTGCAAATTGTGATCCTCAATGCTGCAATACTTGTGAATACATACCAGTTGCCAAATGCCCAAATTGCAATTATAATGATGGTGGGGATGCTGCAACAGTCATAAGTGTGAGAACCAGTCTTACGTTCTTTTTTCAGTGCTGTCATAACTTTGGACCATCACTAAACAAACAGTCGTAAGTTGAAGACTATCACAAGCCAACTGAAAAACAAATCTTATCACATTATACATCAATAAACATTGCAATGCACAACAAGCAGACTTTGCAACTAAGCAGGCCAAATAGGAAGAAAAATAAAAATAGAATTGTTCATTAACAATTCTGTGGCCCAAGAGACAAATTATATTTTCACTTAACATGGTTTACAATTACACTGTTTTCACAACATTCTGAACCACAAATTATGCCTTGATATCCTTGCTGAACCCAGTTCGTGTGAAATTACACAATGCCCAATGATTCTTTTGTAAAAAAAAGAAAAGAAAAGATTGGATCTAGCACCAAACCGGACCATACACGTTTGTTTTTGGTCATATATTATTTGCATGTTAATTACAAAAATGTGCTGTCATGTGTGTGGCAATTAAATTCCCAACTTCGGGGGAAGATGGCCACCGGGAAGCAGCCTGTTTAACGTTGGGGCCTGGAGAGATGGGGCTCCAACGATCCGGGGTGTGGGGATGGGTCTGCGCCCAGTTCCCCTGACGGGAAGCTGCCCCAAACCCAGGGAGGGCTTCACCCTTCTAAAAACATCAGCACGCAGGAGAACTAAAAGCTCCCGCGGCTTGGCGGTAGCGGCTGAGGCGCCGCCAGGACAAAGGCGATGACGGCAACGGCGGCAGTCGGCTCCTGCTCGCAGTTGGGAAGCAGCAAAGTCAAACGAGGACGGCGGCGATCGGAGGCAATGAAGACAGGGGTGACGCTGAATTCGGTGATCCGCGGTGGCGGGGCTTTGAGCCTGCTCCGGGCCAGTTTCCTGCTGGCGAGGCCCGGAGGACAGAGAAGATGGCGGAGAGGACTGTGCCCACAACAGTGGCGACAAGGGACACGACCAAATTTGCCTCACTGACTTGGCTCTGCCACCTCCCCCTGGAACTAGTCCTGCCTGAACAATGGGCGTTCTTAACATCTCAACCATCTACCCGCTGACTTTTCCCCTGGAACATATCAAACACCCCGGACCACTAGCCTTATCTCCCCTTTCCTCCCGCAGGTTTGGCCCATTCAATACCAGGGACCTATCTTGACGGATCTTGGGGCCCCGAGAGATTGTAAATTTTAGTTCGGATCAATTTGGTTTTTTTTATTTTATTCCCTCATTTAATATTATCTGTACCCCACCCTGAGTCTTCGGGAGAAAGGCGGTATAGAAATCCAATAAATAAATAAATTGAGATGAATAGTGTTGAATTCTACATGAAGTAGCTATCATTTGCAGTATATTTGTTCATATTAGAAGATAATCATTGATGACAATACCAGATTTCTTTTAGCAAAAAACTGGGAATAGGGGTTCTCTGCTTTCGTATCTGTGGTAAGGACTATTAGATATTAATATATCATGTGAATTGTTTGATGTTAGAGATTTTTAAGACTTGTACCAGGTGACTAAACAGAGAGGTTTAAAAGGCTGGAGCAAAAACAGGTCACTGATGGAGTAAATGGCTAGTCAACATCTTATAGGGTAGAATTAAATGAATAACAAAGTATGATTGCTTTCTTATTTTTTTAAAAAGTGCGTTTTTACATTGCTGTTTCTTTCTTTAGATTGCAGCTAGCTTTACCAATAAGGGCAGTCGGCAGATCGCTCAGCAAGAACAGAAGCTGATCTATGTAGACAAACCTTCCAAAAAAGAGAGTAGAGGTATGAGTTCTTTGTCCTTATTTAACAAGGGCTCCAGTGGCTCTTGTGAATGTTGATGGTGGACTAGCCAGAAGTTAATAAGGCAGTTTCACACCACTGTGGAGCAGGAAATACATGATAACTATAGTTAAGTTCTAAAGTAGTTTAGTACCAGAATAACTAGCAAATCCCAGCCCATTGTACGACATGATCCAATCAACTTTGTTTATTTTTTGTCCTGGAAAAAAAAGGTATCTATCCCTGCCTTCTGCAGAGAACATCTAAGATTTTAGCAATTGCACAGCTTTCTCCCATCTTCTTTCAGAGGTGCAGTCTGCCATCCCAAGAATCACACATGAAAGAACGACAAGAGCAACGGTGGCAGCTAAGTCCAAAATACCTCAAACATCAAAACCAACTATAATTTCAGGTGGGTTAAAATGTACTAAAGTACTTTACATGAACAGCTGAAGATAAAGATGTTCTTGATGCAGGTTTGATTTCTAGTGACATACGAACACAGGCATGCAATTTTCTTGGTTTGTCATTGCCTGTTATTTCAGTTTCCCAGTTTTGTTTTCAGTTTGTGTATTTTTGATTGGTCCCCTATCCAATTTATAATTGAGCCTGATCTCATTGATCTACTAAGTGCAAACAAGATAAGTTAGGTGACCGCCACCTGCTTCATAACTTTGCATTCATGATTTGAATTCTGCTTTTTATTACACTTCCAATGTATTTTTTGTCTCTGCTTCTATAAAATAATTATCTTCCATTACTTTTTGTTGTTATTTTGAGTTCCTTGTGGCAAAAACATTTCTGGAATAATGTTTAGTCTGTTCTATTTTAGGTAATCTGCCACAGAAAAGAGTTACAATTAAAGAAAAACAGCCGAAAGAGATAATAAAGGAACAGACAACAGTAAGTTTGTTTTTTCATCGTGTAATTTTGTTTTATTTTTTTCACTTATGTTGTAGTACCATAAGTGGCATGCTGCTATTATCAGCATATTATCATATGCAGTTCAGAAATCAAAAACCGTGACTTGCCTAAACTGAAATAGTGAAGTTTTACTGATTCAACTCAGCTGAGTTTAAGCTTATATTCAGGAAAATCATAATGATGGGAATATTCCCCAATTGCTTGTGTTTTTTAACTTGGTAGTTTTAAAGTTTTAAAATGCATCAAATTCTCAACCTATGACCTAGACACAAATGAAATGAAATTGGAATGCAACCTACTAATATTTTCTAGGGGGGAAACTGTGTGTGTGTTTAAACTGAAAAAGAAATCACTGTTATTTTAGCAGGTAGTGCAGAATACAAATCAAGCTACTCTAATGGAAGAAGAGAGAGAAGAAGTGAAGCTCCAACTGGCTGCAAGCAGTGAACAGAAGGACTCCCTTGAGAAAGAAAAAATGTCAGCACCGCCAAAAAGAAACCGTTCATTTGCCCCTCAGAATTTTGTCTTTAAACCTCCCAAAGGCTTGACTATCTACAAAGTGAAACCAATGAGCCCTTCCAAGGCAGATGTGTTCTTATCACCCAATCTGACCTGGAGCCCCTCAGAAGCAACCAAGTAAGGATATCCCACTTCAGAGTTTCTTGCAAAGAGTTTTATGAATCTGTTCGAACTGTGTTGATTTCTCCCTCCCCTTTTTTATTGCTTCTTCAGGTTCAAGCTCATAGAGGAAACAGCTAAGGCAGATAATTATTCCAGTTTCCTCACTTGCTAATTTCTAATCCTTCTTAGACCTGTTGCAATTAATTTTCTCTTTGCCTCAACTTTACAGGGCTGTGTATGACTTAGTTGCTCCTAACTATAGTGGTTTTCTAATTAGAGCTCTCTGAAATATGAGGTCCAGGATGTCTTTCAAATGGAGATACCAAAACAAAACAGTATTGGTCTTTCAGATGGTGCAGTTATTTAACAATAATTTTGGGAGTATACCTGTAGTAAAGCTATGCAGAGACTCAGCTACAAGGAGCAAACTTTGAATTCAAGTAGGCGTACAAAAATAGAACCATAATATTGATTTCATTATATGTCATTAAGTTGTTTTCAACACCAATAACCATATAAATAGACTTTTTCCTTGATGGTCTATCTCTAACCTGTTCTTTCAATTTTCCCAACAACCCTCCCACTCCATCAATCCAGTACTGAGTCCATCCATCTTCTGCTGATTTTCCTCTTTCTACTTTTCCTAGCATTAGACCCTTTCATGTGCTTATCATGTCAAATGATGTTATTGTGTGTAGGTAATCTACAGTTAAATTCACAGTCTAAGACTGGTGGAAACTTAATAATTCAAGTCTTAACCAAAGACTTAAGAATTATTAAGGTAGCATCTAAGAATATAGGTAGTTCCAGGTAGGTTAGGGTTTTTTTTTTTGTAAAATGAGGATGTTCCAAGTCTAATGAATTCAATATTTCCAGATATTGAAGAAGTGTAGGTATTCCTCTGAGGGTTACAATCACATTTGGTATAACAACAGATTTCTTTTTCCATACATGTTCGATTTTGATCTGCAAATTCCAATGTTTCATCATTTTATTATTAGTGAAGTCTACAAAGAAGAAATACAAGATTATGATCCACAGTTGTCCCCTAACCCAGAAGTGACAAAGGAAACCACTGAAGGATATCAATATTCTTTGGATTTATTGGAAGATATTAAAGGAGGTATATCTAAGAAAATGTCTATACCATGTGTACTAAAAGACAAAAGCTTTAAAAGGGAGTGAGAAGTTTCTTTGTAGATGTACATTTGCCTTTAGGCTAGATGCCTCTTTCTCTATCTCAGTCTTTGATTTGTAATGCTGAGATACAGTAGCTATCAACCAGGAGATGTGCTACACAAGTTGAAGAAGTACTTTGGAATGGGTGCGGCTGAACATTGATCTGTTGACACCTCCTTAATGAAGTTGCCTTGTTCTCTGGACTCTTCCAGGAAAGTGTTCTTGATTTGAGTACTGATAAGCATACTCATGCTTAGTCTGAAGCACCCTGTTGGCACATACTTAGATCCTTCAGCAATCCCTCAGGGATGGGGCTTTTGCTTTTACTCAAACCTCAAATCTTTCCAGGGATCCCTGGGGATGAGATGATGATGATGCAGTATGACTGAGGGTGCATCAGCCATATGGACAGCATTTAGAATTCCCTTGCTGGAGGGCAGCTTGTTTTCTGTGATAAACCTATTTAGACTTAACCATTAGTCTGTATTTATTTTAAAATGTCAGAATATTAAAATCTGACAATGGAATAATCAGGTTCCAGGACCAACAAACAAAACAAAACCAGAGATCATAAGCAGATTTGGGGTACCTCATCCCTTCCTCTAGCGTTACTGTGAAAAAAAAAGAGGAAAACCATAATACAGTTGTTGCTCAACTGCAAGTAATTACAACTTTAAATATGCAAAATACTAATACTTTGGCTAATATGGTTTAAATTTAGCTGATAATTACTTAAAAAGCAACTATAGCCTTTTTAGCTGCAGATTACCTTCTTCCTATATTTTATACAGATTTCTGCAATTTTTCTGTCTAAATTTTTTTCTAGAACTGGTGCCTGGTAATCAGAGGGATAATGTTGCTTTTGAAAGTGAGAGCAGTGTGAAGCAACCAGATGATCTGATATCTGAAATATCAGAGCCCACAACAAAGCTCCTGCATGACGTGTCCTATTTCAGGTTTGTAGACAAGATCAAAGGGATCTAAAGTAACAAACTGCCTGGATATTAAGGATGCTAGTTAAAATATCCTTTTCAAAGAGATTCACCTTTGTATTAAAGTAAACGACAGATTTGCTATCCTGTGGACACTGGGGGATAGAAATGGTACCCAATCTTTTTTACCTGCTTTAGGGATACGTTTACCTGATCTTGTAATTGCTTGGAGTTTAAAATGAGATTATATCTACTGATAAGTTTGCGAAAGACTAAACCTTTCCAAGCAAGCCTATTTCTGAAAATTATACACTAGTCTCGCAATAGTATCTCAGTTGACTGTGTAAGTAGAGTGTGAACAGAATGGTAGGAATGGCATTTTTCTTACTGCCTATTTTCTCCTCTGAATGAAAAGCAATGAAGTAAAATGGGGTCTGTTCAGTCCTACCTAGCCTAGAAATCATTCTTGTTATTGGAACTATGTTTCCCAGGCTGCTGCTTTAGGCACTGATATTTCTGAATTGCAGCCTTAATCCTAACTAATTATTTTTAAAAATATTACATGTAAGATATTGAATCAGCACATCCTGCCAATCTTTGTTTACAACAGGGTGTTAGTAAGAAAAGAAGCAGCAGAAGTTGAGCACGATTCTTAGACCAAAGAATCGTAACATGTCTGTTGTTGGCCAATATTTAGCTTGATAGCAAGAAGTATTCTATGTGGTATAATGTTTTGGGCTTTTTTACTTCAATTAATATTTTAATTGCTGCTATTGGTTTTGAAGCACTAGCATTTTATACTTTAGTACCTTTGAGTATCTTATGGGTAAAAAGGGAAAGGGTCATTAATTGAATTAATGAGAAATTGTATGAATTTGCTTTTGTTTTAAAAGAAACATTCTTCAATCTGAGACACAGAGACTGGCCTCATTTTGTCTTGAATGGGATAAAACTGTTGAAATTGACATTCCAGAGGAAGGTAAGAGAAATATATATATATATATATTTGTAGATTTTCACGGGTACAGGTATGTAGGTCTAGGTGTATTCGAGTATTTTCTCGTATAGGATTGAGAGTCTCTTGACGATGTTTCGGCGAGGTCGACAAGGTCTCACTTACCATCTTCAGACTGGTGCTTTTGGCTTCTTGCTAGTGCTATAATTATTATATTATATATCGATTAGTTTGGTTAAGGAATTCTACAAAATAGTTGCATTATTCAAATTCATACTCTTCAAAGTGATATTTCTATGGAAAATATAGTAATTGGTTCCAACTTGATGTAAAGAAATTAAACATAATTTTTTGTAAGTGGTATATTTTTCGCTCCATAAGACGCACCTGACCATAAGACGCACCACGTTTTTAGAGGAGGAAAACAGGAATAGTGTATTTCTTCCTGCTTGAGAGAGAGAGAGAGAGACCGCTTCCAATGGCGGCTTCAGGCTGGGGGATCCGATCCACCTACAGGTCGGGAGATTATGTGCATTAACTCAAATATCACAAACACATGAACTGCAGCCTATATAAAATTATATCAGTAGTTTTAATGTATATACCGCGTACAACAAAATACTACTGATTTTTTCAGCAAAAGATCTTGTCCGCACAACCATTGGACAAACTAGACTGTTGATAGCAGAGAGATTCAAACAGTTTGAAGGTCTGATAGATAATTGTGAATTCAAACGTGGAGAGAAAGAGACAACTTGCACAGATTTGGATGGATTCTGGGATATGGTAAACTTTCAGGTAAGATTTTTTTAAAACTGTTAAACTTCTAATTGCATTCAGATGACTTACCTTTTTGTTCTATATTTATTCAAATTTTTATACCGCCCTTCTCCCCGAAGGGACCCAGGGCGGTGTACAGCCGTTTAAAAAACATTAAACATAACACAGACAATTTAAGAAACAATTAAAAATAATGGCCAGACTTCTGCTTGGTCAACAGTAACCAAATAAGTCTGGTAATTCAGATTATGCAACTGATTAAAATGATGAATGAGAAGAATTGTCTTAAACTAGGAAAAAATGCAACTTGTAAAAAACACATCACAAGGAAATTGCGACTGTCAGCTTGAACATGTATGTCTCTTGGCTGCTGAGAGCGTGCTAATTTCCACACACAAAACTCATGTTTGTTTTGCCCATTCTGTAAACTTGACATTTGCATCTTCCAATAAAAGCTAGGGCTCTCCAGCATGCACTAAATTTTTCAATCCATATTAAATTCTAATTCACCCAGGATGCAATGCAATGTTGCGAGACGTTCCTAAGAAATGGCTAAGAGTGTCCTGTTCTTTTGATTTCTAGATGAAGCTATTTCCTAGGGAAGCTTGCCGTGCTTTTTTTAAAAATGTAAACCATTTCTTTTTCTGTAACCTGGTTCACTTTAATTTTTTCTGCAACCTTTCTTTCCCTCAAATAGGTAGAAGACATAAGTAAAAAATTTGAGAACTTGAAGAAGCTTCAGGTGAACGGATGGCAAATGGTGGATGATGATCAGGCCCACAGACCTGCCAAGGTACCAAGGGTCTTTGTTGTTCTGCTTTCAGGGGATGGTTTTGCTTGGCATGTAACTATTGAGACTATTTCTGAAAGGCAAGTTGGTTGAGTGATACAAGCAACTGCATAGAAAAGGTGAAATTAAGTTTCTTATGGACCAGAATTTTACTAAACTTAGCTACCTGTTCATTTTTCGGGAAATGCAATCCTATAACCAAGTCTGAGAACCAGGGATGAATGAAACAATCAAGTATTGCTTTCCTGCCTCCTTTGCCTCTTATTTTATGTTTCTTCAGTATTGAATTATTTTGAGTGGAGATGTATCTTACTCTACTTTGTAAATCTTTGTACATTTAGATGGGTAATTAATTGCATTGCCCTCTATCTTCAGACTGACTCTTAAGTGCCAGTGAGGTATTCCTTTCTCTTCCGACTTTCCTTTTTGTAGTCACTTTACTTCCTGGCTTTTGGGTTGCTTCTGGTTTTCTTTTTAATGCATTCTATTGCCCCCCTTTACTTGCTTTCCTGGAAAGCAAATAAGTACATTTATCTTTTGAATTTTGATCAAAGCTTCTAATATTTGAGATGTAATTTATATTTCCAGTGAATTTCAAAAGTGTTGTGAAGCCCACGGTTGAT
Organism: Pareas carinatus; assembly: GCA_032468095.1. Lineage (NCBI taxonomy): Eukaryota > Metazoa > Chordata > Lepidosauria > Squamata > Pareidae > Pareas > Pareas carinatus. The sequence goes on along the minus strand of JANHFO010009659.1, from coordinate 54,949 downwards.
CATTTGGTTGTCTGCCTTGACATTCCTGAGTTTTGCTAGCTGCTAAGAGTAGCTTTACACTGTGAAATCTGAGAGAGACTTGAATAATTCAATACTGTATTCAGTGCTGAATTTATTGGTATTATAGTCCGTTGACCTTGAAATGTTTCCTAGGAGTGACACCTCATATCATAGTTTATCATTTGAGGGCTTAGCACTGAACATCTTTGTGAGTTAGAGCAGTGACCCCCCAAACCTTTTGGGCACCAGGGACCCATTCCGTGGAAAAAGATTTTTCCGCGAACTGGAGAGGGTGTGGTTTTATGTGCTGCTTGCATCTTGTTAGATGGGGCTTGGCTTGTTTGGACAGCCCGGTTGCTGGCATGCCACAGTCCGGTGCCAGTCCATGGACCAAGGGTTGGACACCTCTGAATTGGAGAGTAGGGTTTGGCAGAATATACTATGACAAGCAGCTCCAACTTTGGAATTATAATGCATTTTTATTTTGAAAAAAACCCCTGCTTTTTTCTGTACTATGAGGGCAATCTGCAAAAGAAAGCCTCCGTGATCAATGACAGACACTCGCAGATGCAGAACTTTTATTATACACATTAGAAAATTACAACATCACATAACTTTTTGATATAATCACCATTCAAATTGAGGCACTTGTCATAACATCTTACAAGGTTTGAAATTCCTTCTACAAAAAAATCTGCCTGGGAATGAAGCCACCCTGTAACAGCATGGTGAAGCGCATTGTCATCATTGAAGCGGTGCAGCGCAAGCCACTGTTTCATGTGCCTGAAGAGGTGGTAGTCGCTCAATGCCAAATCTGGACTATATGGAAAAAGATCAAAAACATCCCAATGGAACTGCTCCAAAAGTTCTGGAGTGCTTCTAGCGGTGTGCGGGCAAGCATTATTGTGAACCAACACCAGACAGGAAGTCAGCATGTCCCCAACACTGGTTATGGATGGCTTGTCTGAGTTTTTGTAACGTTTCACAGTAGACTTCTGAATGGATGGCCTAACCGCGCTCGATGAACTTCATTAGCAGTACAAAGGAGCAGTACTCCTTTGGCATACTGTTGCCATAACCTTGAAGTGCCATAACGCACTTCACATTTGGCGGGATTTTCTATTTTCTAGTGCCCATTTTCAATTGATCTAGCGGACGAGTCAACTGCAATACAACCTTCTTCCACTCCTCACTGCCTAATGAACTACGGCGCATGGCACCAGTGGAAGAGCATCGCTCTCCCCGCCTATCTCTCGCACATGCACAAACGGAGGTTTATTTCTGAATTGCCCTCGTATTTACTTTTGCTCCTATTAATAAACCATTCCACATTAGTTGCTTGAATAGTCAGAAGGGTTGACGGAAGAATATGTCCTGTTGGAGGTATATTTTAACTTTCACATATTGCAGTTCTGATAACCTCGAGTTGAAGTATTCTTTTTCTTTCCTACTCGAAATGCTGTCTTCCCTGGTGAGATATCCCCTGGAACAGACAAGTCTTCTGGACTGGGAGGCACATCTGAATTTTTATTTTTTTGTAAAAGTTTTTATTTGTTAAAAAAAGAATAATAAAAAGAGAAAAACAAAAATGTAGTATATATTTCAGCAAACATCAGTCGAGTGAGCATGCAATTAGTCATGTATAGTATTTTTCCATACAAGTCTATTTGCTAACACATTTAGATTCCTACTACTACTCTTTTCTTTTCTCCAACCATCTATAGAAAAGGTTCCATGTCCGGAAGTATATCGATTCTTCTTTCTCTCTTAATCTCAATGTCAATCTGTCCATTTCCGCACATTCCAAAATTTTCCTAATTATTTCTTCTTCTGGTGGAGTGTCTTCTCTTTTCCAATTTTGAGCAAAAACAATCCTTGCAGCAGTCAATACATGTACAGGCACATCTGAAATTTTGAGATTACTTTTTTGGCATCCAATAAGTAGATTGGGACAGAGCCACACATTCCTTCAGTGACAGCAGTGGTGGAAGTGCCTGGTCCCAAAAGTGGATTTTCCCAGAAAGCAAACTGTTGATGCTGTTCTTCACTGCTTTATCATTTATCTAGACAGGAGGTCACACTTCAAAGCAAAGCTTTCGGCAAAGATTTTTTGTTTTAAATGGATTGTGAGTGGTTTTTATATGTTTGTGTATTGATTTTTAACTTGCTTTTATTGGATTGTTATTTTACCGGTTGTGAGCTGCCCAGAGTTGCTTAGATGAGTTGGGTGGTTATACAAATTGCAATAATAATAGCATTAGGAGAATTGGGTTTTGTTTTTATTTTTTCTGGATGATATGCCCTGTATGACCAGTATTTGTCAATGTTGGCAACCTGAAGATGTTGGCTGGCCCTATACGCCATCAAACTATATTGTACTTCGATGTCTAAGAGGTCATTGGAGCTGAGTCTGTCGCTTCCTCTGTGACTGAGTGAAGGAGCAGTGTCTGCATGATACAGGCAGGATCTCTAAAGAATTTTTGAAGGCTGGTGATAAGCAGCTTTGCCAAGATGTCTTTTGATTTCCAGAAAAAGCCCATCCTGCGAAGGACAGCCAAAGCAGCAGGGGGGTCTACTGAAAGGAGAGCAGCCAGAAAACGCCTTGCAGCTATAAAAGCTATCATGAAGAATAAGAAAAAAGAAGGGTCGACAGCGGAGAGTTCAGACCAAGAAACTCCAAAAGAAACAGAACGGATATTCGATGGAGGGTTTTTCCAAGTTGAATCTCCTGCCAAGCCCTTTCCAGGTCAGTCCAGTCCATATTTGTGGTGATGATAGTTACTGCAGTCGCTGCATCTTGCTGACTCCACATGAATTCCTGGTAGTTTACAAAATATCCACAAAACTGTAAAACATGAGCACAATCTTGTTTGATTCACTGTTCAAATTCCACAGCATTAAAGATTAAAAGCTCCCCATTTCACTGTTTTTCTCAAGAACATCAAGGAAGATGCCATCCAGGTTTCTGAGGGAAAAGACTAAGAAATATCACCTCCTAGTCCACCTTCCCTGAAGCTCTCATGGGGTGGGGAATCTTTAGCACCTCCACTTAGAACATATATATAGTGAATAAATTGGTTTTAACTGAAACAAGCAGCTAGGTGACCAGACAGGTGGGACTTCACAGGTAGCACTCTGATCTTATTCAAAACCATATTGACAGCCAGCCCACTCGACAGAATGTAGCCGGCTACATGTTGTACCCTTTGTATCTTCCAAGTAATCTTCAGAGGCAGTCCTCTCCCATAGATTTATTTATATTATTTTTTAATACTTTGTTTTATATCAATTTGGTCACCCACTTCAAAACTCTGAATGGGTGGATTATTCCATCCCCTAGGTGATGGGAACCACATCCAGAAAGCAGTGTGCCTTAGAACAGATAGTCTTCCACTTACAATCATTTGTTTAGTGACCAAAGTAATAGCAGAACTGAAAAAAGAGACTTATGACCGTTTTTCACACAACTGTTGTAGCACACACATCCCCATGATCACATGATCAAAATTCAGATGCTTGGCAACTGGCATGTATTACGACGGTTATGGTGTCTCAGGGTTATGAGATCGCCTTTTCTAACCTTCTGACAAGCAAAGTCAATTGGGAAGCCAGATTCAACCATGTCAACCACAGTGTTACACTTAACAACTGTGGCAAGGAAGGCTGTAAAATGGGGCAAAGCTCACCTAATAACTGTCTTGCTCAGTAATGGAAATTTTGTGCTCCATTGTGGTCCATGTAAGTCTAGGACTATCTTATCCAAGTTGAAATAAGGAATTTAAATGGGAACAAGGTTGCTTTATTTCAAAGCAATTTCTTTAGTAGCTGCCCGTTTCTCCCTTTGATTTTTCATTGTATAATCTTGGTTTAGGGAACATCATCCAAGCCCACATATATTGTAAATAGTTTTCTAACTTTAGACAGAACGTGTGAGAAACAGTTCTAAACTGTTGAGAAAGCTGAGCTTCCCAAGCGGGGGATGCTTACAAATTTAAGCTTTTCATCGAGAAGCTCCCATTCCTTATTCTGCAGTGGAGGCAGGAAAAGTCTCCAGCGCACTAGTCAAAATCCCAGTGTGGTATTTTGACCCTGGCATTCAGGCTATGTCTAGTTCCATCCATAGAAGCCCAGGTTTAAATCTTCGCTCAGCCATAAATCTTATTTGGTGAAGTCAATTTAATATCTCAAAAGTTATGAGTGAAGCTGAGTGGAACAGCTTGAGAATGCCTTACTACTGGTCAAATCTTCTGTTAAAACTCTTCAGATTGTTTTAATAGAACGTATCATGTGAGGAAAACTAACTGAGGACGACTTAATGCATGTTTCAAGCATTCAGTATCCTTTCCCCCGTATCTTCAGATGTGGGGCCCAGAATCCAAAATTTATTACAAGTAACTTATTAATATAATACAATATTCAATTGCATCACTCATCCATTGCATACAGGCCTCACTCCTAAATCAACTGACAGGACTTCTCGGTGGACGACTCCAAGATCTGCCAGTAAGGCTTTGCTTCAGACTTGTGCAGAGATCTGTATTTTAAGGCAAGGCACATCAAGTACGTCCAAAGCTGTTTCTCCTCTTCCGGATCCTAAAGCATTTTCAGATCCTGCTGGAACTGACCACCTCGGCGCCACATCTGAACAAAGGTATGCAGGTAGACTGGTCCTTGTTTTGGCCAGTGCAGATGTAACAGCCCTGTTGGGGATATCCAGAGGAGTCTCACAGAACAATAATAGCATGAAAGATCAATTGTTGTGTTTTTCACAGCAAAATATTTCTTGAGTGCTCAATATACAGAACAATTCTTTAAAAAGGATATTCTCCCTTTAGATGGGCTCCATTTCATGTTCACATAAGTGTGCTGGTGCTTTTGAGCAAATGGCTATTCTTTCGAGTCAGGAACTACTTTCTGCTTTATACTAAATTCTTAATTCCTCCATCAAGCATTAAAAAATATAGCGTAGATTTAAATTGTCCTGTAACATTGACTGATGATATCTAATGAATAGATTTTTAATCTTCCTGTTTCAGATTTGTAATCCTTCCAGTAATTATGTTAAACCTAATTTTTATTAATCATATGGCTGATATTTCCAACTTTTCTGGGGGGGAAATGACATTGGCGGTGAGAGTGCATTCATTTTTACAAATATACTGAGAGAAATTGCTATTCATTTTAGAACTGTTTATGGTTTCTTTGTTTTAATTCATACTCTAAATTTCAGTTTTGTCATTGCTCTTCCAATATCTTGAAGTTTGAAGATGGGAAGTTTGGTATGCCTTTGTAAATCAGTTCAAACTCCTCTCAAATGAATATAGGGCTGATCCTGGTCATTATAACATAATATGCAATCCTCTGAATGTCAGGAGCTGGGGAAAATGAATGTTATTGTCACAATCCTACCTGTAAAACTACCCATTGATTTCTGGTGGGCACAATGGGAATAGAATGCCTGCCTAATTAGAGAAGATGTTTTTATGCTATGATGTTTCAGTGATTCATATTGATATATGCAAGTTGCGCATTTGCAAGTTAAAAAGTTTTTAGAAACTGGATACAATTTAAGATTTGCACCTCTGTGATTTGTTTTTTATTTTCTCCAGTGTCATTCAAGCAACAGAGGAACTAGATGCTAGAACAGACATGGCAGAAATAGCAACTGTAAGTACTATCTTTTAGCATGTCTTTCTTTCATATCAGGATGTCACAAAATTGTTTGTGGTTGGTTCAAAAATTGGGACTGCTGGCAATGGAAACATGTCAGACCCATTAGGGAGACCAGGGCAGAAAATCAACTGCACATAAAGTCCAAAGCTATTTTCATTTAGATTGATTATCAGAATCTTATGAGTGATTCTGTACTGCTGCCCTTCCTTCCGTTTTTATATTCCAGTGGATCAGGGAGGTGTCCATCTGAGCTACTTTTAAATATGAACTTGTTGCTCAAGACTTAATAAAAGTTTCAGTTCTTTTTGTTTTCTTAACAGTTTTCGCACATTTCTGTCACAGTCATCCTGCTTATTCTGTATAGAAATAGCACCCTAAAAAGTGGTGGCTGTCTTATTTTTTCCCATATAAAGGTAGGGGACATTGGATGAAATGTTATGAAATGAAAGTGAAACTATGACCTAGCTTCTTTTTTTAATCATGGTTGAATCTTTGAGATTAATGAAAATGCAAGGGTCAGTTTATCCCCTTGCTAAGTGCAAGTCAGTGGGTTAAAAAGTTCTTGTCTGTCACTTTTCTGTATTTCAAAGAATGATCCATCTTCAGGCCTCTTGAACTTTTATCTTTGCTTCTGAATCCAGGATGCAGAAGCAGCCAGCTGTGACATGAGCTCAACCTCTAGTGACATAGATGTTTACCAATTTAAAGAAGAAGTTTCAGAAATTGGAGATGAGATGAAACAGACCACAACAGATGAGGTCAAACAGGGTTTTCTCAGTCCCACAAAGAATTCTCAGGCTGCAGAAACTTGTAATCAAGATGAAGTACAGCATACTCCAGAACGTAAGAGAAATTGATGTGGATTTTCTTATGATAAGTGATACAAAGTCATTTCAAAATGAGATGGGCAGCAATTAAAGAAAGAAAGGAAGAAATTCTTTGGTGGTGTTTATAATCTCACATGTAAGAATTATTTGAGAATCAAATGTTCAGAGCTGTCTGCATGTTTTGTCATAGATGTCTAAGTTATTTGATCATTTTGCTTCAGCTGCTGGTAAAAACTGCTGGCTACAGTTTGGGCATGCCTTTATGTAATTATGTCCTCACTGCAATCCATATATAAACCTTTTAAATCTATATATATATAAATGCAAAAAACTAATTGACTGACTCATCACCAGATCGCGAAAACTACACAAGCTACAAACATGAAATTTGGTACATAGATTCGTCTTGGTATCTAGGTGCTCACTAAGAAGGATTTTTCAAAATATTAATTTTTAAGCGAGTTATTTTAAAACTTTAATTCCAGATGGATAGAGGGCTCTGATTGGACAAAGGGTTCTGATTGGACAAAATATCCAATATCATTTGTTACCTTTCTCCTGACTGGAGAGCTTTCGCAGCCTGTTTGATTTTGAGTTTTTTGGGAGAGCACAATTACAGCACTCTAATCTTCAAACGGGCGAGAAGCACCAGGGCAGGTGAATGCGGGACTGGATAGGAGCAGCAGGCTCAAAAATTACAAAATGGGGATTGGGGGCCGAGGTCTCGATTATATGTTTCTATTTTCTTACTCAACATTCTATTTTCTTGGTAATCCCCATAGCAGGACGGGTACTGGCAGCTAGTTACAAATAATAATAATCTGTTAAAAGATATACCGTATTTTTTGCTCCATAAGACGCACCTAACCATAAGACACACCTAGTTTTTAGAGGAGGAAAACAGGAAAAAAAGTATTCTGAATATTCCCCTCTCCTCTTCTACGTAGATCACCTACCCTCACCCCCGAATAATACTCAACTTCCCTCTCCCTGCTATACCCGGGCGCTCCTTACCTGATTCAGATGGCTGCAGAAAGATCCGCTCGGCTGAAAACTCCAGTGTGCTTTCAGTCAACTGTAAAATTCGCGTGCTTACAGTCAGCTGTAAAGCACTACAAGAAGTCTCCCTAAGCTACGGGAAGCCTCCCAAAGCCTTTGGGAGCCTTCAGGTAGCTTTGGGAGGCTTCCGTTAGTGCTTTTCAGCTGACTGTAAGCGCGCGAATTTTACAGTTGTCTGAAAGCGCCCTGGAATTTTCAGCCGAGCGGATCTTTCTGCAGCGAAGATGCTTCTCAAGATCTAGCCCGACCCCCTGCTCATATGGGAGAGGGAAGGCTTGAAGGGAGGTTCGCAAGATAAAATCGATCCCTGGGAAAGACAGAGAAGAACCCCCCCATTGCAACCTTTCAGAGAACCAATCGCAGCGGGGAGCTGCTTTTCCAGGTGGGCCCCCCATCTCCAGGTCTGAATCGGATGGAGGAGGCTCAGCTGGATTAACCCTGGAGGTCCATCCCCCTCTCTTTCTCGCTCCAGGTCTGGTTTAGAAATGGCGGGCCAAATTCCGCAAGCAGGGGCGCCGCAGCCGCCGGGAAAAGGCTGGGCTGGTGCAGATTGGAGGAGGCTGCTGCTGGGGCTGGCAAAATGTTAGGCAGGGGGAGCTGACCTCTGGTAGCAAGAGGTTAAGCTCCAGCGGCAGGGGAAGCAGGTTGTCACTGGCGCCAGCAAAAGGCTGAAAATACGGGTATTCGCTCCATAAGACGCACACACTTTCCCCCCCACACACACTTTTTAGAGGGAAAAAAGTGCGTCTTATGGAGCAAAAAATACGGTATAAGGTGAAAGTAGTATTAAGTACAGTCTGCTCAGAATGTTGCCTGCATAGGTATCATTTATTGAAATTAGTTTTCAGACAATATAATTAATATCTATGTATAACTTAATATGCATTTTGAAGTACTTCTCTGAAAATGAGATTTTTTTCCCCCCAGACTTGTCCTGTGATGATGGAATACTTGATCTCCAGGTAAGTTTGCTTGAAGTTAATTGAAGGACTATTAGATATTACTTAAAATGTACAAAATTACAAAATTACATTTTGGGGACAATGCATCTTTAAATAAACATTATGTGCTGTTATTTAATGATGCATTATCTCCATGGTAATTTTGTAATGCAAACCTCTGTAGGGATAAGGACTTCATGGATGCAGTATATACTGTATAAGGAATTATCCATGCAAATGGAAAATTTGCATTGTCAAAATTCCAGTTCATATAGAAGCCTCTTTATGTGACAGAATTTCAACATACAGAGATTCATATGATACGCACAACTTTTGGGAGGCAAACTATATCATGCATGGCACCAAAGGCAGAATTATGGGGCGACCCTTATTCTGGTTACCTATTGACTTTTCCCAACAAAAAAGGGCCTGAGATTAGTTTAGGTTATACCATTTTCTGTTTTTATTGTAACATTTATGATACATAACCAGAATTTACCTGCTCCAAAACTACTTGCTTACTGAGGATGATTTATGATGCACCATGCTTCTTAATAGGAAATGATCTAGCTTATCCTTTCTTACAATACCATCAATTTATTGCCTGTGCATATGAAATATGATAGTTTCATCACCAAAAGAGGCTGAGGCCCTGCCCCAGAAAAGCTTACATCCTGAATCTGGACATTGCAGGGAAAGGGTAGCACAAAAAATTAGTTGGAACCAAGCTGAGCAATCATTTTTATCCAGTTTTCTCTCATTTGGTATCCTTCGTCTATCTTGGATTACGGCTTTCAGTATCTTCAAACAACACGGCTTATGACCACACAGGACAGCTCCATTTGGGACAAAACTATTAGAATCATGATGTAGATTCCACTATGAAATATTGGTTAGAAAGCAGGGAAGTAAGAGTATTGGTTATGAATCAAAGAAAGCACATACTGGGAGAATCTTCACTGCTATGTCAGCTCAAGTTTGGAGATGAATGCATAAATTCACAATATGACTGCAACTCCCATAGTGAGTGCTTAGGCGTGAAGGTCATTTGTCAGGAGAAAATGCTTTAAACTTTTGATCTACTAAAGATTATTGTTTAAAATATCTGATAGAAGCAACTTTTATACTGTAACAATTTCCTGAAAGAAAAATGCATATCTGTCCAATGGAACTCAGATTGGAAGATTTTTTTACATCTGTCAGTCTGTTTACTGCACAACTTGTTAGGCTGGTTTTGGTTTTTTTTAGTAATGTTCCATACATTAACACAATTGTAAGGAATTTTAGGGAGGATTTCTGCTCTCCACTTCTGTGGTAAATGCATAGTATCTAGTGTGAACAAGTAGCTTTGTAAAAAGTGTTCCATTCTTTTGACATTGAACCCAATTTGAATGGAAGGAGTTTGGGTTCCATTATATGCCAAATTAAGAGAAATTCAGAACTTTAAATATGAAGGAAATTGATTATTGTTGGAATCACTGTTCCATAATGAGTAGATACATTTTGTATAACTTGCCTTCAAAGTATGAGTTTGATAATAATAAGAAAATATGGACAAAGAGGAGAAATGTTGGATGGTTGAGTTCCATTACAATTCCAGCTTGGTGCAAAGATTAAAATGCTTTTTTTTCAAGGAAATATTTATATAATTCTTTTAAAATTGGAATGGAGGAGTGCGCTTAAATTTCCGCGAAACTGGCAGCAAAACAGCTTGATAGGATTTGGAAAGACTTAAATTTTAACTGTATGTTAAATGTATTTCTTCTGCTCCACAGCCAAACCTGGATGCCAGCCTTTTCTTCACTCCTCTGAGAAACAAGGCTGAAAAATGTGCTTCAGCTGATTCATGCAGCGACTTCATTGTATTCTCTCCTTTTCCAAACAAGGAGAAATAAGTTACATTTAAAAGCCTGGTATTTAATTAATGAGTGCAAAAATAGCATAGATTTCTTTTCCTTCATAAGCTTTAGTTCTACTACTAGACTGAACTGTCATTTCAAAAGTATACTTCCTCTGCTGAAGAAAACACAAACAGAATATGAATGCTAGAATGTTCTATGGCCCTGTATCTCTTGAATCTTTAATGTAACTGCACTTGAAGAAAACTCTTCTGACTTGGTTTTACCATATTTTGGAACTCAGACATGAAAATGAAAAGTAAATTGTTGTTTGTCATTAAGAGTGGCAATGAGTGGAAGAGGGTAAAAAAGTATTTTACAGTATGTGGCTGCTGCATTTTAAATGTTTTTATTTTCTTTAATCTTAATAATCAAACTATGAACATTGTAGAAACAATTATTAAAGTTCTGTAAACTAGATTAATCTCTTTATCTATGTGGTGTTCTGTATCTGCCTTCTATTTAGATTTTATAGTATTCTTTCTTCAGCTATTATCTGTTAGATGGATTTATTCTTAAATCAGAGTACTTAAGTAAAATAATAATTTAAATAATTGCATTCTCCACTAATGTTATTTCTAAAACAATTATATAGATCTGACCACTGAATCATAAATGAGTAGCAGGCCAAGTCACACATTATATTAAGACATGATTACAAGTAGTCCTCGACTTACAACCACAATTGAGATCTGAATTTCCCTTGCTAAGTGGCAGCAGTCACTACAATCCCAGTTACCATCATTAACTGAGTCCCACACTGAGGTGAGGCAATTTCCTACTGGCTTCCCACAACCAAAATTGATGGGGGAAGCTGACAAGAAGATCCAAGTCCCAGGTAGATCTGGCTGATGCCAAATAGGGGAGGGAGGGGATGTAAGGGCGAATCTGTGAGAAGTTTGGGTAAGGGAGTATGTGAAAGAGACACTATATGGGTGTGGGAAGGCCTGCAGAAGAGGCATCACACAAATCGGTGAGGGTGCATGTGAGGTGCCATGAGAGTTCAAGGTCTGTGACTAGTTAATGAATAGCAAGCGTGGAAGGGCTGGGGAGGGAATCCACGTGGAGAAAACTTATCCAAGCAACCTGAGCTGTTTTCTGCCAGCTTCTCCACCTCTCCCGTCCGCTCCCACAGAGAGGGCCTCCTCGGGGTGCCGTCGGCCAGACAATGTTGGCTGGCGACCCCCAGAGGGAGAGCCTTCTCTGTGGTGGCTCCCACCCTCTGGAACGATCTCCCCCCAGAGATTTGCGTTATCTCAGACCTCCGTACCTTCCGGCGCGCCATAAAAATGCATCTCTTTACCAAGGCCGGCCGGGCCTAATAACACCTTTCTTCCGCTTATAAATTGATATTAATTTTACCTTTTTTTAATTTTATATATGGCGATAAATTGGTTTTACATTACAGTTTTTTAAAATTTCAGCCACTGTAACTATTTTTTAATTATTTTTAATATTGTTTGTATGTCTCTATCGTTTTTTAAATGGCTGTACACTGCCCTGGGTCCCTTCGGGGAGAAGGGCTGTATAAATGTGTAGTGAAAGTGAAAAGTGAAAGACTTTCTGAGGAAGCCCAGAGGAAAGGGTGCAAATGGCACTTATATGATCGTGGGATGCTGGGCAACAAGTGGTATGTGTGAATGGGTTGCCTAGCATCCAGATCACACGCATGTGGCTACAGGGGTTCTGGGACAGCCATAACTGAGGACCAGTTGTAATCACCGCTCAGTGTTGTCATAACTGCAGAAAGTCACTGAATGAACGGAAGTCAAGGACCACCTGTAGTTTGAATGCTAGCAATACTAAATTATAAACCAAATGGGAACAGTTCTATTAAGCCTCTAAGAGTTACAGAGCATGCCTGTTAATAAGTATGTTGGTGTCACTGAATGAAAGGGTTTGGCCTTCATGAGTTTAAATCAAAATCGTTACCTAAGTCCCATGTTTTGTGTCTAATTTTTATATAAAATGACATGAAAACCATCCATTTTCCTGTCAGATTTTAGGTCCCTGACAAGGTTGTGAGGATCCCAAAATAAGGTTTCGATGGAAGAGAGGGATACCTGGGCCCAACCATTTATATTATCAGCAAACCACTGATTGGCTAATTTCACACAACACATTAAGCCTGAAGTAATCCATAATTTAGTGCAATTGCGAATCAAGTCAATGTATCCTTCCATTATGAATAGCAGCACGTCAAGAGATTGAGGCACATGCCTTTGATAACATTTTCCTGAAGACTGGGTCAATGTACTTGATACTTGGAGCATCAGAATAGGTGTGCCCTGGACTCTGTTTCTCAATCTCAGCAACTTTAAAACACGTGGGCTTTAACTCCCAGAATTCTCCAGCCAACAAGCTTCTAGGATTTGAAGTCCGTCTGTCTTAAAGTTGCCAACTTTGAGAAACACTGCACTAAGTCATTCTTCATGACCAGATTTCAGAACTTCTATATGGCTAAAAAAAAAAAAGGAAAAAGCCACAGCAATAATAGGCATAATTGTAGTTGTACTGTACGGAGAATGTCAGTGAAACAAGGCAATATTGCAATGCTTGGAAAATAAATGAAAGCTAAGAATTTGGAATGCTAAATTACACAGTGCAGGAAAGAGTCAGAATTTACACCACTTATCAGTGATGATGAACCTATGGCACGTATGCCACAGCCCTCTCTGCTGGCAGACAAGCCAAGTCGCTCCAGTATTGCCCCAGAGCTGAGCATGCTCAGAAAGGAGTGGCAGCACCAGGCAATGACATCACTGGCCATGCACATGCTCAGAATGAGTAGCGGCGCCAGGTGATAAAATCATGAGCCGTGACTCATTAGTTGGAACTAGTCCAGGCACTCAGTGTCTAAACAGTTAGCCATCACTGCCCTATAATACATACAGGTAGTCCTTGACTCATGACCAGTTACTTAACAATCATTCAAAGTTACAACAGGACCCCAAAAGCTACTTCAAATTATTTCTGAATAATTTCAAAATTACAATGGCTACATACACATAACCCACAGTCACGTGATTCCATTTTGGGCTCCTGGGCAGCTGTCTCACCTTTACAGCTGTTTGCAGTGTTCTATAGTCATGTCATTATTTATTTCTTGCTACTTTCCAACATTTACTCCTGATTTCTCACAAAAAACACTCATTGGGTCAAATTGATTTGTTTAACAACCACTGCAAAGAAGGCTGAAAAATCAGGTCTAGTCATATGATGCCTAAATTTATGACTGCAATGACTTACAATCATAATTCTGAGCAAAACTACCTATACACAAGGCTTGGTAGCTTGTAGTTTTATTCATTAGTCGTTGTCCAATATATTCTATCTAATATCTTTTTCTTTTAGGAAAAAAAACAGTTTTTACAGGGATTTTGAGCACTAGGCTATAATGGGCCAAAGACTTGGCTTAGATCATGGAAGGCATGACGCTGGTGAGAGTGACATCACCAGAAACAGACAGCTTGGTGATCTGATTCAGCTCTTTTATACGGTGATTGTACTGCATAAGGTGAGCATCATCAACAGCTACCTTCAGGTGATCTGCTTCACAGAGAATCTGAATCTGTAAAAGGAAGGACAGGTGTAAAAATTTCTAAAAAGTCATAAATAAGAATTACAGAAACACCACAAATTCATGCAACCTGATTCTTGCTTTTTTGCACTGGGCAATGGACTTACAGACCTAGCATCTTGTGCTTGTCATGTGTACATAAAAAGTCACCACAAATATTGTATGAAACCATGAAATGTGGGGAAATTGCCTCTTATGTCCGAACACACTGGGAATGAGAATGCTTTGCTTCCTACGCAGAAAAATAAGGGTGTCAAGGCATCCCTCTAGGAGCAGGGAGGGGCTTCCTACTGATTAGTCCCATCAACTGATGTCATCTGATTTTCTACCCTCATATCAGAACCAGCTCTCCACCCTGCCTTAGGTGCTATGCAGAAACAAGGCAGCAAGATTACATGCATTCACAGGGCTCGCTTAAAATAATAATAATAATAATAATAATAATAATAATTTTTATTTCTATCCCGCCCTTCTCCCGAAGGACCCAGGGCGGCT
>JANHFO010009659.1:18490-31409 GCA_032468095.1 Pareas carinatus | reverse complement strand
CTAGAGTTGCTGTTGAAAAATAAAGAAACGTGTTGTATCAGCCTGACTCCTGCCTCGTATATCCACGCTCCAATAGAGAGAGAGAGAGAGAGAGAGAGAAGGACAGCTAAAATCATCATGAATTGTTCTAGCGGCAAAAACAAAGGATAAATAAAATAAAGCCATCAGTGCCAACTTTTACAACAGGATAATGTACGCTTGTAAAAGAAATTGGATAATTATTTATGCTACTGAAACATACAGAAAGAAAATGCCTGCAGTGTATTCGATTCAACTGTATTGCCATAAAAACTTCAGAGATGCAGTACAACCTTACCTCTCCTCATTCTCCAGACTGAATCCAGTAGAATTTACTCTCTAATGTGCACACAGCCTGAATATGCATGATTTGTTCTCAAGCCAGCTGATAAACCACTGACATTTAATACCAGAAATAGCCACTTTAGCTTGATTTGAAATATACTCGTTCTAATGGGTATTTTGGCCTTTATCACAACAATTTCCTCTACAATTTCATTTTTTATTTACATATTTATCTATTTTATTTCTGAGCTGCCTTGTAGCTGAAGCAATCAGATCAAAATATTCAATAAAACAAAACGGCAAAAAAACCATAATAAAAACAAGCGCTTCAAAAATAGGCAAGGAATAAAACTGAAAACATTTTTAAGACGCAGAGGCTCAGCAATAAAACAAACACTTACATGGGCAACTTTGATCTGGAGTAGGTACAGCAAAGATATAAAATAAAATAAATCGGTCTTCCAATGCTGTTATTCGGAACAGCATTTAAAACAATTCAATGTAAGTATTGTATATCCCAAGGTAATTGGCTAAAGAAGTATCAAATCTTTTCTTAATACGTCACAGTTATACTAGACATAATTCTAGACCTCATAGTAGTCCCCAACATACAACCATTCATTTAGTGACCGTTCACAATTACAATGGCACTGAAAAAAGTGACTTATGTCCATTTTTCATCCTTACAGCCATTGTAGCATCTCCATGGTCATGTGATCAAAATTCAACCGCCTGGCAATTGGCTTATATTTATGACAGTTGCAGTGTTTCACAAAAGTTTCCCAACACAATGAACCCTATGCTACAGGAAGGAAAAATGCCAGAGACTTGGAAAGAGACCAGTGTAGGCTTTATTTCCAAAGAGGGACAGCTTTTGACTTTAACCAAAAAACTATAGGTCAATATTATTATTGCATAATAGTTGCAGGTTGTTTACAATGGTTCTGGCTGGTAGACTGAAAATAATTTTGCAAGAATTGATTCATGAGGATCAACGTGGTTACCTAAAAGATTGTTAAAGGACAATGTTACAAATGTGTTGAGTATTTTGGAATATTTAAAGCCAACATAATGTAAAAATGAGTTGCTGATTTTCTTAGATGCAGAGACCTTTGACATTTGAACTGGACTTTCTTCTTCAAACTGTTAAGGAACAAAGTCCTGTACTTTTCATGAGTCTCTTTTCATTCTTATCGTTCTACATAATGCCTAGGTGTTATATAGAATGTCTAGGAAAAGCATATAGCAGTAGATGGCGAACCTTTTTGAGACTAAGTGCCCAAACTGCAACCCAAAAGGCACTTATGTATTCCAAAGTACCAGCACTGCAACACACCCTCTCCACCAGTGACGCCTCCCCCGGCGAAGCCACTGCACAACCCCCCAGCACCTCCCTCCCAGCCTTTAAGGGCAAACTAGGCCAGTGGTCGCCAACCTTTTGGTTCTCAGGGACCACTAAATTCATAATTTTAAATCCAGCAGAACACTAATATGAATTTTTTAAAAAGATACATACATTTGTAAAATAATGATCAGAGAACTTCCATTTTATTAATATAAAAGGCACCTATTTAATATAACAAAATTAAAAAAGCTTATTTAATTGTAACAAAATCATAAATGCTTATTTAATCATAACAAAATATTTAAAGGCTGTTTAATTGTAGAAAAATGATTAGTTTAATTATTACAAAATAATTGAAACTTCTATAAGTATTACACATTTTTAGTGTGATATTTCTTCCTGCTTGAGACAGAGAGAATGAAACAGAGACAGACAGACAATGACAGAGAGAGACAGAGACAGAATGAGAGAACGAGAGAGCCTCTTGTGCCTCACTGTCTCTGCCATCCCCAGGAGCAGGAACCATGCAACTATACAAAAAATTCAAATCTCAATTTTCCTGCGGACCAGTTTTCTCATGTCTCACTGGTGGGCCTTGGCCCACAGGTTGGAGACCCCTGTTCTAAGATATCCAAAGTCTGCAGAATGAGTAAAGTGGGAAGTTTGTTGAAAAACAGT
This sequence comes from Pareas carinatus, assembly GCA_032468095.1. NCBI lineage: Eukaryota > Metazoa > Chordata > Lepidosauria > Squamata > Pareidae > Pareas > Pareas carinatus. Next base: position 29,083 of record JANHFO010009659.1, on the reverse strand, counting down.
GCTCTCTTCTGGCTGAACTAAAAAACTGCACTTGTAGTTTAAAAGTCAAGTACAGGTAGTCCTCGATTTACAACCATTTGTTTAGCGATAGTTCAGTTACACTGAAAAGTTACTTAGGAAGTCACACTTACAACCACCCCCACAATCACGTGATTAAAATCCAGATGTTTGGCAGCTGGCATATATTCATGACGTTGCAGCATTCCAAGGCCATATGATTGCCATTTGCAACCTCCTCAGCCAGCTTCAAACAAGTGGGGGCGCCCCCCCCAAGCCGGATTCATTTAATGACTGCACGATTCAATAATGTGATTCTCTTAACAACCATGACAAAAAAGGTGGTCAAATCAGACATAAGTCACTTAACAACTGCCTTGCTTAGCAATGGAAATTCTGGTCCCAAATGTGATTTTAAATTAAGGACTTCCGGTTTTTATGTTAATCAGTTAAGGTGGGATGCTACTAGAACATTACTGGATTACTACAATGCACTCTCCATGGGGTTGCCTTTAAATACCCCTCAGAATTATACCTGCATACTATCCCACACTTGCTAGTGGGAACACATGTTTCTCCTATGGGGATACCTATTCCTGGATTGGCTTCCAGTAGGGTTTAAAATGCGGACTGTAACTTATGAAATCTTTTATGGTTTGCCCACTGGAATTGGCCCTGATCCATTTGTTGGGGAAACCAGCTAGTGGTTCCTCAGCTTCAGGAGGGGTAGAGCATTTGCTTTTGAAAAGTTTGCAAGTACAAAGCAGAGTCAATCCCCTGGAATAGCCTCCTTGGCGAGTTTAGATTAGCTCCAACTTTAGCTCCCCCCTAAAAACGGCTGAAAACATTCCTCAGAAGAGTGTTTGAATGTTATGTCCGTTTTTTTGCATTTTATTAAGGATTCTATTGTTAAAATGGACTGTGGATATTTTCGTTTGCATAAAATCACTTTAATTCTGTTGGATTGTTGCATGATATGAGAAATAACAGTAAAACATCATTACACATTTGATAAAACTGGAATCTATAGAACCTTTAGCACATTATAGCAATTATTGGCTTGATTTTAGTAACTGAAGTAAATACCGTCGCTTTCCAGAGCTGATGTGCATATGCCTCATAATCATCTCTGCTCCATATGCTGCTGATGTTGAGATGCTACTTATAAAGTCTACCATTAGACACCAAAACTCATTGTGGGTCTTTAGGCCAGTCACACTCTTAGTCCAAACTAACCTCACAGGTTTGTGTCTGGAAGAAATAGGTTTTGTACTGCATATAGAATATCGTACCAGTTAAAACCACAGTGCATCCTGGTAGCCAGCTAAGTTGGGTGGGTGGGGGGTTCCCAAAGTAGGTCTGTCTCCACAGCAGCATTTTTCTTCCTGCTTGCTCAGGCTTTAACAGAGGTGCTTATCTGTTGTTGACAAATGTCAAATTAGCAGGCTTATCCCTGGTCATAAATTGGTATTTATGACTAGAATTCATATGTTAGACATACCAAGCAGGCATCAGTCTGAGACTGCTCCAAGGTCATGATTTCAGAAAGAAGTCAGTAAAGAAATTCTCAATATTTAAAAAGTGCATTTCCCAGGCAATCCCAGAGTTCCTTGAGACCTTCCATCCCAAATGATATCATTTCAGAAAATCTCCCTCTGCTGAGTTGTTTCTTAAAACAGCGCCAGTTCCAAGCTCCACCCAAACACAGCTGTTTCTCCTCTGCCTGGCCTTTGAGATTTAACTCTGTTGAGTATAGACACGGTTAAGCACCCCATCAACAATGTGCTTTTGATTGCTGCCTCTCTTAATGCTGATGTATTGGTGGTGGGCTAGGTGGAAGGGATCCTAGGTCAGAGTACCTTGCCTTGGATAGGCATGGGCTCCCCCTTTTTTGAATGCTGGTTCTGACTCATCCTGACCCCTCTTCTTCTCGGAGAACATGTGGGCTCAGATTATGACTAATTCAAAAGGGAGGGTTGTTCATGCAGTTTACATTCCATGTTCTGATTTAAGAGCTACTGTAGAGCATGCAAATTCATTGATCCAGGAACATAACATTCAATTTACCTTCCAGATCATGTTGTCCTAGAACTCAGCAGTTTCCATAAGTAAATTGTTCAAACTAGAAACGGACTTTCTTTTTTAATAGAAACTTTTTTTTAATATTGTGCAGCAAAACTTTTCTACAAGATCTGGAGCTGTATTTATTTCTATTATTTCTCTACTAAAAAGATGTCGTATAGGGAGAATATTTCTAGAAATCATCTGGTTAAAATTTTCTGGTTAATTTTCTCTAAAGGATCTATGATTTGTCCTTATGCTGTCAAATACTAAAACAGTGTCCCCTCATATTAATCTAAAGTTACATCTTTTATTGAATTCAATTTGAATTAGATGCCCCTATATTGCCCTCCAACCCCTGGGATGTAATGAGTTACAGTAAGAGAACAGTAAAGGTCTTAGCGTTTTCTTAGGATCCAATCAAAATAAATTACCCAGAATCTTTTATGATGCTTCAACAATCAAAGTGTACTAAAATCACTTTGTAAGTAAAAGCCACTGTTATAGAGGCAAGTAGCTGAAATAAAACTTTTATGAAGTGTACTGTACAGTCTTATCTTGAAAATATGCTAAATGTCTGAGTGTACAAAAAGTAACACCATTTTCAAAAAATATCAAATCCTGTATTTAAAGCCTCTTCACTACCATTATACAGCAAATATTTGTCATCCATAACGAAAATACAGCAGCAGGTGATATGGTCTATATACTTCAAAAGTGTGATAGCTTAATAATTCCATGTCATAAACAAAAGCAGTTAAATAACCATCCCAGAAGCACAAGTCAAACAACCCACCCCAAACCTCTCAGCAGTTTTAGCTCACAAAGAACACAATAGAGAAACAATACAAATTTCATTGCATAACAAGCATCATGCTCCAAATCACTCACACATGAGACAGAAGGGTTAAAAAGGTTTTACTACACAGCATCAAACTACAATTGCTTTCTGAAAGGGAGCCTTCCCATTATTGGAGGAATAGTGTCCCGATATGGCAGGAAAAAAATCTCTTTAACATGAAGGAATAGGATAAGCAGAGATGCTGAACTCCCAGGAAGAAAGCAAGCTTTGTTTTAGTTGGGTTTTGAACCACAAAGCTTGCCCATTTTTAGAATCTGATTGTATCTTGTCCTTTCTTCATGTGTGTGTATGTGTATGTGAAGGCAAATAACATGCACAAGATTTCATCGCACTCATATGCAACTTACAGGTTAGCCTCAAATGTCTTGATACAAGGACAGAACTGTGTCAGCTGCATATCACCATTTTGCTGTCTCTGCAGTTTTTCAAGAGTCCTCTTTGCCTCCAGCATCTAAGTGATGCATCAAAGGTAAATTAAAGGCTGACAGAGTCTTTTGTAGGCAGAAAAGGCGTTCGTGAAGTATTTCTGTGGAAAGGGGGCCAAGGTATTGAATGTGGAACTATGCCACAAATAAAATCAAGCGAACAGCTAATAGGCTTGCAAAATCATCAGCAACGAAGGACAAGGGAGTCTTTTCTGCCTTCCCAGCCCTTATGCTGCAGAATTTGAATGATATGCGCAGATAACAACGTTAAGAGTTTTATAACTACATCAAATGCTGCATTACAGTTATGTTACAACCCCTTATTAGGAGCAATGGCTGACCTTTGCCAATCCCACCAGCAGATACAATATGTAGGAAGTCCTGCCAGAATGCTTTTACTTCTAGCTTAAGCAGGGTCCCACTCTGAAGTAACTCCAACCCTACAGCCACTACAGTCACTGAAGTTAACAGAACTTCCTTCCGAGTAGTTTTGCATGGGATTGTACTGATAGCTAGAAACACAAAACTGTGTTGTTTTTTTAAAAAAATCATAATTTAGGTTTAGGATGGGGGAAATCAACATGTATTAGGGCAAATCTATTCTAGCCGCTTGATTTTAAGATTTAGCAAAAAAGTATTCTCTCGTTTTAGAAAAACTTTGCAAAACCTGTTTCAGCATTCTTCAAGAGATTGTAAAATTTAATATTTCTATAGAGTAGGCAGAACACAGAAGAGTTAATACTACTAACCTGTTCTATATTTTGATCCACGCTTTGCCTCGAGAGTGTTCTGTCAAGTATCACTAACTTATATACTTTTATTGTCAGTCATAATTAGTCTCCCTTACTGCAAGCCAACATAGGAAATATCTACATTTTTCAAATTTGAACTGGAATTCTGACAAAGCTTCTTAATATCCTTTCACAATTGAAACTTGTCAATATTTCAGTTTAATATTTCTACATTATAGCTGATTCCTTTTTAAAGCCAATAATGTAGTGCACACTGGAACATATGGGGCAGGATGTCATCAGATACAGGTAAATTTATCAACTGTGTGCTTGAAATGAGAAAATGAGATGCGGATGCCCCTACCATGAAGAAAAGCACACATATCCTCAAATAACTGCTTTAGATAATATAAAGTTAATGGGATGTCACTTCCGAGTGCATTGGCACTGGGGGTCTCAATCAATGCTACCTGAAAATATCTAATTATTTAGCTTATTTGTGAAACTTGCCAAGGTGCAGTTCTGACCATTAAGCTTAAAATATCTGGTATTTCCAAGGATCACTGGAATTTCAAACCCATCGCCTTTACAAATTTCTATGTTTTAAAGTATTGGGAAGATGCAATCTCCTTCAAGAAAAGCTGACAATTGAGAAAAGGCAGGAAGATAACATGTAACCAGTAGGGGTGGGGATGAGAAATGCTTACTAAACTAGTACTAGGACAAGACGGGATTGGGAGGAAAACAAAGGGCCTTTTCACATTCATTTGATTTGAGGAAATAAATATTTCCACAAACATTACAAGATATATGCCTGATTCATATTCATTTTTACCTAAATTAAGCTACTTCTTAGGAAAAACATGGACACCCTAAAAATCTCTCCTGCAAAGTTATTTCCTAAAAAAAGCTTGGGAATAGCCAATTTATGATAAATGCTAGACATCTGTGTTAAGCAAATTTCTGGACACAAAATTAACAACTGTTAAAACAAGGACTTCTCAGTAATACAGTGATGAAGAATTGTACTCTTTGTGAATCATGATTAATGAGTCCAGGATATTTCCTCCATGGGAAATTCCACAACGGATTGGCTTTTTGGTGTTCATCCCAAAACTGAAATGAGAAAACTGTACATCTTGACTGTTGCATCTACTGCCAATGTTCATTAGGTACATTTTAACTAATTACATTGCAATAATCTAATCGTGAGCATTAAGAGACATCCTCAAGTAGAGAAACTTTCCTGTTTAGTTTGTTATCCCGAGACCAGATGTTCACATGAAAGTAAGGCTTCCAAATTAATTTTCAAAGACTCTGGAGCTGCCACAGAAGAAATTATACCGATTACATTCCCACTCCTTCTTGCAAGAACTTTTAATAAGAAATTTTGCTTTGCAGAAGTGAAGCACACAAAACGCTTTAAGTAGTTTTGAGGCTCGCTCAAGCTAAAACCAAAATGTTTTAACTTCAGACTTAAAAGCAGATTAGCTTTAGATAGCTCACAACAAATATGATAGCTAATACAGCTGGGAACAATGTCAGAAATATCTATTCGAATTACCTAAAACAAACTGACACTCCCCAAGCATGTCTGTTGCAGGAAGGAAGCATCAAATATCAGGTGTTCATCTCTATAAAGGTTTCTCAAATAGAACAAATCAAGTCTGATGCTGACAATGGCTTCACATTAATGTGCTTTGATTCTCTTCAATTTGATGAAGGGTGCCTTGCTCATTTCTTCAGAAGCTTCTTCAGATAACTGAAATTATTTAAATTAAGATGTGGTCTGTCAATCAGGTCAATCCTCTAAATCTGCAATTAAGAAACAGTCTAGTATTGATCCAGGTTAGTCCTTACTCATTAGGCTAATGTCACTTGATGAAATCTTGACTCCAGTAAGGATTAGACAGCTGGGGCAGTCAATTTGTTTATCCTAAACCATCTCACACAAAATAAGCATTGAAGGAGTGCTCCCTCACACCACAAATGGGCTGGCAGAACACAGGTAGGCTCTTCAAGACTCCAAAAGATTACTTTAAAAACTTATTTCTTTTTTGTAAATAGGTAGGGGAGGCAGTACCTCATCAGCCTGCCACAAGTTCAACGGTAGGGCTGGAATAAAAAAGATAAACATGAAAAACAATCAGTTTCTGTTGTTCCAAGATCAAATCCTTTACTTAAAAATAATCAAGGAGAAAAGTTGGAATTTGTCAGGCATGTATTGCCGTTTTGCATGAACCACCTGCAGCTTCCCGACACCACAAATAACATCAAATTTTGACAAGGGGGAAACGGCAGACACCAGGATTGGCCCAGAGACATTTGATGTTTGTGATATAATGGCTAGTGGGAAATGGTTACAGGTAATCCTCGACTTGCAACTGTTTGTTTAGTGACCATTTGAGATTTCAGCACTGAAAAAAGTGACTTATGGCTGCTTTTTACACTTATGAGTGTTTCAGCATCCCTCCCCCCATGGTCACATGATCAAAATAGCAACTGACACATCTTTATGATGGCTGCATAACTCTTGGAGTCGTGTGCTCACCTTTTGGGACCTTTTGACAAGCAAAACCGACGGGGGACCCGGATTTACTTAATAACCTTGTTACTACCTTAACAACTGTAGTGTTTAGCAATGGAAATTTGGTGCTCAGCTGTAGTCGTAAGCCAAGGCCTACCTGTATTAAGCCAAGACGACAGCATGCTTTTAAACGGCATCTGCCGGCCAGAGAATGCCACTGTCTCACACTATATAGTCAAACAACACACTGTGCGAAGAGACTAGAATCGGGGTGCGAACCTTCAGACCAACAAAAGTCAGGCCTGATCTTTCCCTTTTTCCCTAAACCAATAGATATTTGATATGCAAACTCTCTAAAGGTGACAGTAAAGTGTGCAAAGAATTTATGTTTGCAATTTTATCTGGGCAGTGGGTAGAACTATCCACATCAATACCAAAAGTATCTTAAATGGCATCCCATCAGCAAATGGTGTTATTGCGAACAAACTGAGCTCCACTGCATTTATACAGTAGGAAAGGTTTCAGTAAATCACATTGGTGGAGATGGAATGAGATTAATAATTAAAACATATATTTATATAGTGCTCTATTAACTGTTCCTTTTCCAAGAGGATGAGGACAATATCTTCACAATTTAAAACATTTAATCTGATGGTAGGACTAATTAGTTTACATTTGTGTCAAACCCGATCATTTTAGCTACAGTGCTTTCAAAAGGTTTTCTGGGAACTCTATAAACGTTTCTATAGAGCAAGGGAAGCCATCTTATTCACAGATTTTGAACCTTCCTTGGAAATAAGCAGTTTCAAGATATGGTATGAGGCAATTATGAAGTTTGACTTGCTATATAAACAATGTGCACCCTAGACACAAGTTACAACCAACCAAGGCCCTTTAGACAAATCCACATAGAAGCATTTTGAAGCCATTGCAGTAAGAAAGAACTACATCAAAGGGGCATGAATTTGATCGCTAGACTCCACCGCCTCTGAAGCTGAGCTGCACCATAACTGAGAAAAGTCTTACTTACATGAGGGCCACCAGGTATGGATGGTGCTCCAGCAGGCGCAGGTGGCACTTGGTAAGGATTAGGTGGCGTTGGGTATAGCCCTGGAGCCGGATAGGATCCTGTCGGTGGAGGAAATGGGGCAGGAGGCGAAGGTCCCCATGGTCCTGGGGGGACAGCACCCCATGGCACTGTAGGAGCAGCCCCCGGAGTCTGACTGGGAGTGGAATATGGCCCTGGAGGTGGATATGGCACACTAGGTGCAGGATACTGTCCCCCAACTGAGGGTCCCCACCCTGCAGTGGGCATGGATCCCCATGCTCCAACAGCAGCAGGGGGCGCACCTGGTTCGGTGGGGCCCCCGTATGGCCTTGGGATCTCTGGGAAGGGCATGTTTGGTGGTGGATATTGCCCTGGTGGGGCAGGACCAGGGGGTGGATATGGAGCACCCGGAGGACAAGTAGAGCCAGGAGGAGGAAAAGGAACTGGTGCCCCAGGCGGGAGGGAAGGATACATTCCTGTTGGGGGCGGTCCAAAAGGCACGTTGGAAGTCGATGAGCTAGGAGGCAAGCCGGATGGAGCTGCAGGAGGAGCACTTGGTGCGTTATTCCAGGGACTGGAGGTTGGCCAGGCTTGTGGAGGCTGGCTGGGCTGTTGTGGCGGCTTCGTATTGCCCACAGAGGAACTCTTGGCAGGAGAACTCTCCGGCAGAGCATCGGCCAGCTGGGAAAACAAAATATCAGCGATATCCTGTGATTAATGCCTGACCAATGATAGCTTCTTACTCATCTACTGTTTAAAATGGGTACAATGAAAGATGAGCAGTGTGTGTGTTTGTGTGAACAGGCCTGTAGAATATGCCATGCTGGGAGTCTGATGCTGAGACCATCTCAGTAAGGAACAGCTGTATAGGCTAGTTCAGTGGCAGCACTGGTTGGAGGCAGGGGTAGAAGACAACGAGAAGCTCACAGGTCAATCAAAATGGCAAGTTGGTGGGATACTGTGTACTGTGCCCAGAACATCAGTAGCGTATACTGAGGGAGATGGGCAAAATAGGAAGTACCAATAAATAAATCTATGAGGAAGTGACAGGGAGAAAGTCAGAGAAGAGTAGATACTGAAAAGGATGTGGGTGTGTTTGGGTGGATCTATTATTCTTTGGATTACCAGCAATCGCCGGAGGGAGAAAAGAGCACCGAGTGGGAGGGTTGCCAGACTGGTCAGTGAGAGATCCCTCACTGGGACACTGAAGGCAGCTGAAGGAGGGAAAGAAGGAACTGGGAAGATCAGGAATCATGCAAAGTGAGGGGGTGGGGGAAACACACACACCCCAATTCATTCCATGTATCACTCCACTAAATTTTGTTTCAGCTGAAACCCAAAGCAATCAAATACAAGTAATCCTTGCTAAACAACAGTAATTGAAGTTGGAACCTCTCTGTCAATAAGCGCTGGCAATCTTGGCAGTGTACATTACTGTCATTAAGCAAGGGATATATGACCACAACTTGCAACTTCCTACCAGCTTCCAACAAGCACAGTCAATGAGGAAGCTGGCAAGAGGTTGCAAGTCCCAGTCACGATAAGCCCTTGCTTAGGTGACTTTCAAGCAGGCCAAAAGGCAGGTGAGTACCACGGATTATGGGCAGGTGGTAAGGGGGTTAGGTGCTGAGAAGCAGAAGCAGGTGGATGCTGTGGTCCAGGACAAGCACAGCCAGATGGGGGCAGGGTGCTGTGGTGTGAAAGCAGGTGGGCTGGGGGTGAGCACTACAGAGTGGAAGCAGGGGTAGAGGTGGATGCCACGGCCTGGAGGTGGGTTGAGTGCTATGGAGTTTGATACAAGAATTAAACTCCCCAGAATCTTGTACTCCCTAGCAGGGCTGCTAGGGAGAAAAAGTAATGGAGGCAAGAGCATTTTATGATCTTTCCTGACGTGTTCTCCATTGATTTTGCTTGTGAAGCTGGCAGAGAAGACTGCAATCGGGGATCACGTAATCACAGGATGTTGCAACTGTCATAGGATGTGACCGAGGATCAAGCGGCTGAATCAAGATCATGTGACAATGGGGGAGGGGGGGCTTTGATGGCCAAAATTTCAAGGGGCAGTTGCAAGTACCACTCATTTAGTGGAGTTGTAGCTTCAACAGTTGCTGAATGAGTAGTCGTTAACCAAGGACTATCTGTATTCCAAATTTTCTTTGCACCAAGCTGACCCACAGTTTCAGCAGGATTTCCAAATTGTGATGATTTGTTTCAGATTCAAAACAAAGCATATTTTCCATCTTGGGCACACCCTTGCTTATCAAGTGCTTACAAATACTCCCTTTATGAAAACTTATAAAACTCCCTTTTCACATATTTAACATTGTAATGAGACTTTATAAAAAGTAACACTTCATCTATTGCAACATCAGAATTCTTTTTATTACTTATTACAAACTGTTTACATTTTACAAGGCTGACAGAATGGACCACTCACCGAAAATTCATCGGCAGCTAACATTTTCCTGAAAAAGAAAACAATGAATATTAGTTTAATGAGCAACTTCTAGATGCAGTTTGCAAAAATAAAAGAAAGGCAATTTCTTGTTCTGATTGCAGGAGCTATTTGCAACTCCCGAGTTGCATATATTTAAGTCTGCAGTTGTCTTTAAAGAACCATGCACAGGCTACACTTTAGGAACAAAGACCATAATCACAATGAAACAGCTAGAGATGCCACTTTAGTGCTTAGATAAAAAATTCTGACTGATGTTCGGGGTCATGACAGAACTTGATAAAAGATGAAAAAGAAGAGCCACCACAAGAGTTTGTCACAGAACCTTAATAGTGACCTCATATTTTTTTTACTTTTATTTAAATTTTTATACCGCCCTTCTTCCAGGGCGGTGCACAACCATATAAAAACAATTGAGACAAACAACACATATTAAAAGAAAATTTTAAAATAGCATAGTTTCAGTGGCTAATTTAAAACCGCAATA